>JAYESA010000005.1:66629208-66859208 GCA_036927795.1 Iris macrosiphon | reverse complement strand
TGCAACAGGTTTAAATATACACGATGATCACTGGCGTGGTGCCATAACGGACATAGTCAAGGACAGGGATAGCATTAAACGAGAACACGACAAGCACACGACAAGCACACGACAAGCACATGATGCGTTACAAGCTATCCCCTCCAGCACACGATGACTACACACGAGTTCCGCCCGGACCGGAACGGTGCCAGTGCCCCAGCGACCGTCCGCAGAACTTACCCTTGTGCACAAGTTGTCCATGATCAAACAATACGTTAACTTAAACAATCAGTTTATGCCTTCGAGGCAACACGAGCATGAAACATGTAATTGCACATGACAAGCAATAGTTTATAATTATTTCCAAGCAAACAAGCATGCAATCAAGTATCCGTTCGTGAAGTTATTGACAAGCATAATAAACCAAGTCTATTCTCTTTTTATCTTGATTTCTTTTATTATTACTTGGTATCGTTTGATCGGGGCACAAGAATGCAAGTGTTTTAGCTGTGAAACTTGGAAGCAGGGCTAGCTAATCGGGTTGGTAGCCACTCACTTGGTTGGAAGGAAAGGAGAAGGAAAGAGGTGCTTCACGACTCCGCTCGCAAGCCGCCTACTGCTCGTTCACCTACACACGAATAGCTTGATCAATACTTCTTTCTCTTTCCAAATCTCAGAATAGAAGTGCAAGTCAATGAACGAAAACAATGAAGACCATTGAAACCAATGAAGACCAAGGAAAACAAGCAAATCCCAAAACCAACTCAAAGCACGAAAGCAACAAGCGATATCAAAAACCGAGGCAATAAAAGATAGCAGCGGAGAGGTCCCTCCTGACTCTGCCGCTAAGCCGATCCTTGGGGCGTAGTCCACTGAATATGGGAATCGATTCCGAAGAAACAAATCCATAACGAGGACGAGTTCTTAATTCAATCTATCCCGATCGAACGATACCGTCTTGTGTTTCTTAGCCGTGCTCTCCGCACCGGGAGAACGGGGCGCTACACCAAACACATGTCAATTTGGTTTAATTGACCTATTGACAAACACATTATGTGCCAATCTCGGAATTCTCCCAAAATTGACAAAAAATACCACATAAAACTCACAATACATAGCCAAATAGCTTAAAACTTGTTCCTATAGGTAGTCCTATGCCATAGGATCATTTCTAATGGTCAAATGCATGATTAAGAGGCTATAATGAGAGGAAAATTCATGAATTATCAATTAGGAGATGGATTCTCAATGAAAATATAATTGGACACGATCTAGACATGATCTCCTTGCGAAAGCTTCTTCTCCTCTTGTAGTCCTTGCAATTCCAAGATCCAATGCTACTTGAGTGATGAGAATGAGAGAAAATGAAATGAATTTAGGAAGAATTGATGGAGGAATTATGTAGAAAATCAATGGAGGGAAAATAGGAAATTGGGGTTCTAGAATTTGAGATCTAGAATGAATGAGCAAATGATAGGAGATAGAGAGAAGACCCTCTATAAGTGGTCGGCCCCTCATTATCTCCTTCTCTAAGAAATTGACAGTGACAACTATGCCTCTATATGCTAATATGAGGAATAATTAAGAAAGGATATTTTTGGAAGTCTCTAACTAATTGTAATTAAACTAATTCTTCCTAGTTAATTAGTGGGAATGGGTTCGTTGGGCCTAGTCTATGTTGGCTTACAATTTGTCATGACAAGTCTAATTTAGGTCCATTAATGTTAAGTCAAATTAAATAGGCTAGCCCACTAACTAAATTAAATGCTACAAGCCTCTAATTAAATATAGCACTCTAATAATTAAATAACTAATACAAGCATCAAATAAATATACATGGCCCACTAATATTAATATTATATTCCTAAAATTAAATAACTAGGGAAAATTACCAAATTATCCCAAGCTAAAAAATGGGGGTGACAATCCTACCCACCTTAGAAAATTTGTGTCCTCGTAATTTAAAGATGACCGTACCCCCTCTAGGTCAACCCCAGTCCAAACTAAAACATACAACATGCAATTTAAAAGAATTCACTAACTATGGTCTCTGTCCATCATGGTTTTACAGTCTCTGACAGGGTATACTAACTATATAATAACTCACAAGCTGTCTATAAGGTACTAACTAAACACACAAGCACAGGTGAAAAGGAACAGAATAGGACAAAACATGCTAACCTATCACCTAAAGTGTCATCCTCTCCGACTGCCATCGCAAATGCCCCGCCCTATTGGGGTGGCTCCTTATGCGGTTGCTGGACAGTTTGCGATGCTACAGGTGGCCTAACTGCACCTCTCTGACCGCGATCTGGTCCATACGGGTTGTTAGAACACTCATTCACCTGATGGTCAGGGGAACCACAATACAAGCATAGTCTGAGCCTCTTCCAATAATTCTTACAATCATGTCTATGCCTTCCACAATGGGCACAAGAAAAAGTCTACTGAGTCTGCCTCTGAGGCTGCTGTGGTGTCTGATAAACTGGCTTCTGAAACTATTATATCTGTTTAGCTGGTACCCTAACTGGCACAAGATATTGTTGATGCTGATATACTCTCGGCTGCTGAAAATGGGTGCGCTTCGTTGGGCCCGTACTACTAATCGCTCCTTCCGTGTCTCTCGACCTCTTGGAGCCAAGCTCCAAATCATCCTCCGCCCGCTGTGCTCGTCTCATAATTTTCTCAAAAGTAGCGGTATGATCTCCATTAGTATCAGACTTAATCTCACTATTCAGTCCCTTCCTGAACTTTCTAGCCTTGGCACAAGGATTCTGTCGCTCAACAAATTGTCTCAATCAGCAATACTCTGCGGCATACTCGTCCACTGTCAAGTTCCTCTGGACGAGGTTCTGGAATTGACTCTCCAAAGTACTCTGAGCCACATCCTGAAAGAACTTTTTATTGAAAAGCTCTTTGAATGCTTTCCAAGTAAGTCCCGGCGCTGATATCCTGGGGTCTATCCTGAACCATGTCAGCACAATATCGAACATTATACTACCCGCTGCCTCTACTTGCAAGCTCTTAGGAATCTGCGCCAATTGCAGGTCCTTCTCAATATCCTATATCCAGTCGCCTGCGTACAAGATTCTCTCAGTTCCCTTAAAGTCCTTAGGCCCCATCCTCTTGAAGTCAATGATAGTCCCCGGCCTCGACTACTGCAGATCGGGCTGAGACAGTACCGTCTGTGGCTGGACTAAGGCAACTCTCTCGACTGCGACGAGCGTAATCTGGTGAGCATTCTCAATGTCCTTCCTCATAACCTCTGAATGGCGTTGTTGTGCCTCCATTATCTGTTGAAAGAGCGCAAACATCTACGTCTGATCGACTGCGGGTGGCGGAAGATCCCCTGAAACTATCGGTGTTGTCCTCTGTACCGGAGGTGGAGCACCCCCGAAAGCTGGTGCGGAAATGCCCACCTGGAATGGTGAAGTGAACCTCTGAAATGTAGCTATTGGAACAATGTCTACTGGTGCTGCCCTCATAGGCGACAAAGTGACTAACCTCGCTGAGATTGCGCCTTAGCGCTGGGAACGCATCTTCGGCGGCATCCTGAAGGCAGATTAAAAAATAAGGAATCAATAATGAGCAAGATACGATATCATCAAAGAAGGACAAATTTTTTCAAGAAAATAAGTATTCAGAACGATAAAGATGGCAAGATTCAATTAGGTTGGAATTATTTCCTAGTTGTGATTGAGTATACTCTCTCATCCTAGTATCATATATCCAATCCTATCGTAGGCTCGCAGTAGTAAAACTAAGTCATTGTAATACCACAAGATCGTACTATTGTGAAGCCTGACCTGCGTGGGCTACCACAAAAATGTGTCATGACCCGCACCCGGTATAGGGCCACGAGTACGTGGGTACGTCCAACATATGCCGCAGCATCGGCGGCAAAATGCTGTCTCGGTCTTTTATACTATCTAACATCTCACACAATTTATAAAATACCTGTCATGCCATCTCAACTCCAAATGGAGGAGCAATATGATGATATAATAAAGGGTAGTCAATACTCAATCACATATAAAAACTAAAAGAAGATGTAAGGACGATAGGGAATAAAAGAAAAAGAAATACAAGTCTCAATACATCACAGGTCTAACTCAATATTTAAACACAACTCAAGATCTCAAAATAATAGTATAATCCAAAGTCTAACTAAACAACTATTACATAATATGGAAATCTAAATAGCCTCAGTATTTGACACTACATCCTCAGGTGACACTCCATCTGTTCGCCCGTAGTAAGTAGGACACATCCTCACTAACCAATCATCTGACAAATATATCCAGTCCGGATTGGAGCGAAGTACAACCCAATAGAAGTTCCAATTAATTGAACAATATCATATTATGGTAGAAGAAACAGGTAAACAAGAGCAATATGGTATACACTGATCATGATGAAATAGAACAAGACAATGAAATATAATATATGAAGAACTATAACTATATAAAGTGTTTGAAATACTAGTTAGATATGTGATCGACTTGGGTTGAACATTGTCTACTTAAACGTTGGATAAACATTATCGACTTAAACATTAAACATTGAACATTGTCTTGGCTTTGATAAGATATCTAGCTAACACTTCCCCTTTTCCCGACTAATACAATGGATCCAACCATGACACGTTATGATGCAAGATACTGAAGGCATTGTAAAACATTAAACATTGAACATTGTCTAATATTAAATATTGTCTATTAACCATATCTTTACACGAGACATAATAAAACAATAAATAATATCTCATGACTGAAGATCCATGTGTATACTAATTCGTGTACCAATGTATCAGAAATCAAGTAATACATTTCTAAATACTTGTATTATAGTAATTATCAAATAATAGAAAGTATCAGAGAATGTACTCGCATGTGGTCCAGAGCAAATGATGTCAAACTATGTCATAACTGATGTCACACAGACCTATATATGGAATATCACATCAATACAAGGTTTTGGAATAAAAATAAGTTAAACTAGTCAAATTCTAGGTCATAGCCATTTCTAAGTCAAAATAGTCAAACTAGGTCAACTATAGGTCAAACTAGGTCAAAATTGGTCAAACTAGCTATTTCAAGGTTGTATGAGTCCATCTCTAGGATATTGGGTCCATACACTATATAACTAGGCTATACTAGCAATGCTAGGATACTATGATACCAACAAGATACCATATCATAAGATACGAAAGTTATTAGATATAAAAATACTAATACTAATACTAATATATATATATATATATATATATATATATATATATATATATATATATATATATATATACAAGACAAAATATGTAGTACTCCTAGCTAAACCAATGCTAAGTGGATGCCTTGGCTTTGATCCAAATGCGGTATCACACCACCTACACACCCCTCTTAATACACAAACCCAATACCTTGAGTATAAGCCAATACCTTGACATTATCTTGGTATCACATAGTAATTAAATATCTAACATATAACTAACTACCCATACACCTCACTATACACTAATATGCATTTAAACTTATAATAATACTATACTAAACTAACATACCCCTTGATATTTAATACCAACACCCAAGATACCTCAACTCTCATTACCTTGGTGTAACTCAAGGTAAACTAGAAATATACTAACCAATGCTAACTAGGGCTTATATCTCTCTCTCATATATATATATATATATATATATATATATATATATACATATATATATATATATATATAAAACTAACTTATAGATAAAAACTAACTAGCGTATCAACTAGGTTAACTTAATTTATCAATAACTTAAATTTTAAGCACTCAAACTACTGCGGCTTATTGCTACTGCTTCTGCTTATCACTGCTGATGCTTATCGTTGCTGCTGCTGCTGCAGCTTATCGCTACTTCTACTGCTGCTTCGGCTTACTGTTTACTGCTTCAGATGTTGCTTCTGCTACTACTTTCTGCTGCTTTTGCTGTTACTTTTGCTGCTACTTTTCTCTGCTTATTTGGCTGCTTATGCCTGCTTATTCACTGTTTCTAGCACACACACACACACACACACACATATATGTGTGTGTGTGTGTGTGTGTGTGTGTGTGTGTGTGTGTGTGCACATACCCACACTAATGATGCAAATGCACTCTCCTATTCTCCCATGACCACCAACACATCAAAATGAAATATAGAATATACACATAATTATATATATACATAAATATCATATAACAATTATAATTATAATACTCTAATAGCTATAACCAAGGTAAATTGAATTAGAATGCAAAGTATCAAACACGTGGAGTGTACCACACCTGTATCACACTCAATCAATGATACGCTTGCGATATGGCTCCACCACACCACCAAACGTATCTCGAAGGACACGAGCAAGTCTAGAATCACAATTAGAAGCAACACGAGATGTTAGCTACTCATCTATGTGCCCGTGTCAAAATATGACATGTTCAAGCCCTCGTGTCGGAAGAAAACCCCTAAATCAACCCGTATCGCCAAATTATCGGGATACGGCCTACACGTATCCAATTGTGGACACATATCTAATCTCACACAACCAAACATATGTCAATTTGGTCTAATTGACCTATTGACAAACACATGATGTGCCAATCTCGGAATTCTCCTAAAATTGACACAAAATACCAAATAAAACTCATAATACATAGCCAAATAGCTTAAAACTTGTTCCTATAGGTAGTCATATGCCATAGGGTCATTACTAATGGTCAAATGCATGATTAAGAGGCTATAATGAGAAGAAAATTTAGGAATTACCAATTAGGAGATGGATTCCTAATGAAAATACAATTGGACACGATTCGAACATGATCTCCTTGCCAAAGCTCCTTCTCCTCTTGTGTTCCTTGCAATTCCAAGCTCTAATGCTCTTTGAGTGATGAGAAAGAGAGGGAATAGAATGAATTTGGGAAGAATTGATGGAGGAATTATGTAGAAAATTAATGAAGAAAAAATAGGAAATTGGGATCTAGAATTTGAGATCTTGAATGAATAAGCAAATGAGAGGAGAGAGAGAGATGAGACCTGCTATATGTGGCTGGCCCCTCATTACCCCCTTCTCCAAGAAATTAACAATGACAACTATGCCCATATATGCTAATATGAGGAATAATTAAGAAATGATATTTTTGGAAGTTTTTAACTAATTGTAATTAAACTAATTCTCCATAATTAATTAGTGGGAATGGGTTCATTGGGCCTAATCCATATTGGCTCACTATTTGTCATGACAAGTCTAATTTAGGTCTACTAATGTCAAGTCAAATTAAATAGGCTACCCCACTAACTAAATTAAATGCTACAAGCCTCTAATTAAATATAGCACTATAATAATTAAATAACTAATACAAGCATCAAATAAATATACATGGCCCACTAATATTGATATTATATTCCTAATATTAATAAAATATGCTAAATTACCAAATTATCCCTAGCTGAAAAAGTGGGTGTGACAATGAGACAAGTTGTCTATGAGTCAAACTGTCTATGAGGCAAGTTGTCTATGAGGTAAGCAGTACATGAGGCAAGTTGTCTATGGGACAATAGGCCTCTCATTTTTTATGAGGTGGGCCAAATAGAGAATGAAATACAGAAATAGAGGAAGGGGGCTCCGAGCTAACGGCTAATCAAGAGAGCGAGAAGTAGGGCGTGCATGTCAGGACATTCCGCTACATTGCATAAACTAGGGTATAAATCGATTAGAGATCGATTTATGACCATCAGAGATCGATTTATCGATCGACAATAAAGCTTCTTTGTGTCATGACACACCCACTCAATTAAAGGATTATATTTGTACAAAACAAAAAAGGAAGCAATAGGGCTTGGATTCAGATGAATGAAGGCTATCACCTCCCGGCACGGTCACCTCCGAGCACGGTTACCTTCTCACGAACTGTTTTCATGCGCACACATTTTTATGGTTTTTCTTGGTTAAGATATTTTATTGGATTTTATGATTGCATAAGTGGTCCTGATGACTGTAAGTGAGATTAGACTCAATAGCTATGCGTAGAAATAGACCATACGCCAAGTAACTTTGACTTTCTATGGGCCTGACTTGACCTATGTGTTTCTATATGCTAGAACTCAAGATATTTACCACTGATAGATGACTTGACTCGATTATTGGTATCAGTGCTGATGCACTTACTACGTGCTAAGTATTCCTACACGATTATGTTACATATTTCACACTGAGGTATACCTACATGCTACGTAGAATGTAATATGATACGGTTTTCCACAGCATGGACATGATAGTTAGTCAATAACCAAGGGTGGCTAGGACTTATGTTAATCATTGTATCATGCTGGATGAATCCAAATTAAACTACCAAGTGACAAAGTGGACTCATATCCAGTGTGCCCGTACTGCGATACGACATATAAGGAGAATAATATGTGACCACGCCATCTGATTTCAGATAACCGTAGGGTTAACTAGACAACAAAAACTTGTAGAGTATTGGGAGGGACAAAATCCCGAGATTATGCTTAACTAGCCACCCTCAATCATCTAGGGAGTGAAGGCTAGCCACCATTTGTATATTGTTTAAATTTTTATTAGTGGATTACGATATCCAACTATTATATTATACTATGTGTTCTATACGATCTTAGCACGATGGCCTTGCGATGGACCGGTGCATAATTACTACATGCTACGCAGCGATTCATGCCTCAGATTGCCCTGCTAGCATATGGTTCGATATGAGGATTCCTATTGCATGCATAATACCTCTGGGATAACCCAGACTCCACCTAGAAAGTCGTACAAGTTATTCGCCGATACTGTAATTGAACTTGTTTATGGATGTATCTTCTGTTAAATAGTTTAGGAACATGGACTATCATGGTGCGATGGTCTAACCATTTTTCTTATTTGGTTGTAGGGTTAGATTGTTGTATCACGATAGGCTATGGACCAAAACTACGAGAAAGAAATATATATATATATATATATATATATATATATATATATATATATATATATATATATATATATATATATATATATGGTTTTGTTTCTTCATCCGTGCTTCCTTTGTGGTACTTATTATTCGGGGTCTAACCCCACAGGATTTGCATGGCCAAGTTTAGAGCCAGCACCCCAGGATCCAGCGTACTTCCCTTTGAAAAATGGCATGCACTCGGCGGATAGTCGTTGAGGGGCACGAGTGGGTTTCTTCTTTTCTGCTCGTTATTGTAAAATTTTCTCTTTTGGACGTTTAGCCACCGACACTTGTTAGCCGTAGATCTGGATATTTAGTTTTCTTACATGATTGTAATTAATAAAAATGCAGTTGATCATGGTTATGTACTTTTGCTACTATATCAGCTTATCATTTTGTATAGCTGGTTTATAGAATATTTTGATGGAGCGATTGGGACGCCATTCAGCTTTTTCATACATGTTCTATTTTTGCTATTCTTGTTTGACTGATTAAGATAATAGATGTTCTATGAGACCCTAAGTGACTTTCTTGTACTATGCATCCCCTTGTCAAGCTACAACTGTGATCGTCGTACGACGTTCTATACCTTGTATGGGGTAGCTGGCCATGTCCATCTCCGTATTCTGGTACTGGGGCATGACAAGGTTTTAGTGGTGTCCTATACAGGTCTGTGTTTTCAAACTTGTATGGTGTCATGGTCCTAGGAGTCCCAATCATACACGTGCCTTTGAAATCCTAAATTTGTTCTTCTCGATGCCCTGTTTGACTATCGAATCAATTATTTTCTTGATCCTCCCCTTCCTGTTCTAGATGTCTCTTATGATTTTCTTTAGGGCTTCTTCAATTGCTGGAGCATAAAATCTGGTAGGTCAGGGTCCCCCTGGGCTACAGCGAGAGGCAGTACCTGCTCTGAGTCAGGTCTTGGTTGAGTCGGTGATTGAGCAGGTCGAGACAATCAAACAAGTAGCAGATCATGTTAAAAGACAGACCCTAGAGATCCCAGTACCTCCACCCGTACCAGTGGTACTTGACACTCCGATATTACTGGAGATCATCCAAAGGATTTTAGCAACTCAGCAGATTCAACAGTTTCGGCAACAAAAACATAATATATTACTGAATCAAGGGTTGCAGACGGCTCTAGAGAGAAACGGAAGGACAGATTCAGAGGCATCGGTCAGATTTTGCCAACTCAACCCGAGGTACTTTGATGGCACAGAGGACGCCATCATGGCAGATGCGAGGCTCCATGACATCGAAGTTATCTTGGCGGCAACAAAGGTCCAGGCTAAGGAACAAGTTGATTAGGTCCGACTGCAACTTCAAGACATTGCCCGTGACTGGTGGGCGTCAGTGGAGGTTGGTTTGAGGCATCCTGTCGCTTGGAACAGTTTTAGGGCTCAATTTTAGGATAAGTATTTTGGAATCGTAGTGTAGTATAAGCTCCAGCAAAGGTTTATCGGTCTCAAACAGACCGGCATGACTATAGATGGATATGCAGCTGAGTTTTGCAGGCTGAGTAGATTCGCTCTGACTATGGTGTCTTCGGAGTCGAATAGAGCGATGAGGTTCCAACAAGGACTTTGTTTGGAGATTCTACAACTGGTAGAGGGATACGACTACTAGAATTATGAAGAAGTGTTAATAGCAGCTCAAAGACACATGATATTATATGCAAAGGTTGTCGGCATGGACGTGAAGCCAGAAAAGGTCTTATTCTTAGAGTGGATGAGGAGGTAGAGGAGTACACCGAACCTCAGAATCATCACCTGGCATTCGTATTCATGATTTAGTACCATGGAGGATGGCAATTTTGACTGTGACAGCACCAGCTCGGCAGGAGCCGAGGCAGCAACAAGAACAACAATGCCAGGAAGCACCGATAGAATGTACCTATTATGGCAAGGAAGGCCACACTAAATATGTGTTTAGGGAAGCCAATGGGTTGTATTTGAGGTATGGTAGTCCATACCGCCGGATTGTCAATTGTTCGATGATGAAGAGGCCAGAAGGGCCAGTCCAACCATTTCCAACACTGCCAATACTAGGGGCAGTTCAGCACAGAGGGAAGGCAGTAGCCGTTCGGCCATTAGCTCAGCGTCTGTTATCGACACAAGCTCAGATATACCAACAATAGAGGAACCAGTAGCAGGGCCAACAGAGGCCACAACAATGTTTCCAAGGGAGGCAGCAACAAGGAGCTCAGCAAGGCCAGGGGCATGCATTTACTTTGTCTCTAGAGGAGTCTTTGGCATCGTGCGACGTGGTGGCAGTTAACATCTCTGTCGCATCTATTCCTACTGTAGCATTATTTGATTCAGGTGCATTTTATTCATTTATATCTGCACAATTTGTGACACGCATTGGATTGGAGTTGAGGCATTGCCAGAGAGATTGAATATACTCACTGGTAATGGGCTCCAAGAAGTTAGTAGAGTATGTATAGCGTGTACTGTCATAGTGTGCGGGCGTTCACTATCTGCACAGTTGATCGAGTTTCCTATGGGTAACTTTGACATTATCCTAGGCATGGACTGGTTAAAAGACAGTCATGCTACGATAGATTGCTATAGAAGTAGGTTATTATTTAGTATCCCAGGAACGAAAAACTTTATCTTTGTAAATCTGTGGGAGACCAGTATGAAAAAAGGATCACAACGACATTAATATCAGAAGAGCAGCTTCCCAAGATAGTTAAGGAGTTTCTAAATGTCTTCCCAGAAGAACTCTCAGGGCTACCACCAGTGAGAGATGTGGATTTTTTTAGAGTTAATTCCTAGAGCAGGACCAATATCTTGTAAGATTCACCAGATGGCACCATCAGAACTAGACAAACTTTACCAACACGTAGAAGATTTAAAGGCGAAGAAATTTATCCGAACCAGTAGATCACCCTGGATAGCACCACTGGTTTTAGTGAAGAAGAAGGATGAGTCAACATGGTTATGCATCGACTACAAGCAACTTAATGCGGTGACAAGTGAAGAACAAGTACCTATTATCGAGGATTAACGACTTGTTCGATCAATTGAGCAAAGCTAAGATTTTCTCCAAGATCGACCTCCGGTCAGGATATCATCATGTAAGAGTTCGGTAAAAAGACATACCCAAGACAAAATTCAGGTCATGATATGGGGATTACGAATTCTTAGTTATGCCATTCAGATTGACCAATGCTCCTACGGTATTTATGGATTTAATGAACAATATTTGCATGCCATACCTAGACTAGTTCGTGGTAGTTTTCATAGAAGATATTCTAGTCTATTCCAGTAGCGAAGAGGAGCACGAAGAGCATCTTCGAAAGGTCTTACAGATTTTGAGGGAACACCAGTTGTATGCGAAGTGCAGCAAGTATGAGTTCTGGTTGGATCACGTATCATTCTTGAGTCACATCATCTATGGAGAAGGAGTAGCAATAAACTCAAAGAAGGTTGAGGCTGTAGAGAGTTGGCCAGTTTCTAAGACAGTAACTGAGGTACATAGTTTCCTGGGTTTGGCAGGATATTACAGGATATTTGAAGGAGACTTTGCAAGGATTTCAGCACCATTGACCCGTTTGATACTCAAGGAGTTTGTTTGGTCAACAGAATGTCAGACATCATTCGAGGAGTTGAAGAAGATATTGCTTTTTGCACCTATCCACACGCTTCCAGTAGGTTTCATAGGATTTACAGTGTATTACGATACATCTGGCAAAGGGCTCGGGTGTGTTTTGATCCAATATAGAAGGGTAATAGCTTATGCATCCCGGCAACTTCAAGTTTATGAGAAAAACTACCCAAATTATGATTTGGAGTTAGCTGCAGTGGTGTTTGCACTTAAGTTATTAAGGCACTATTTATATGGTGATCGGATAAAAATATTCACGGATCACAAGAGCTTAAAGTATGTATTTACCCAGAAAGATTTGAACATAAGGAAAATGAGGTAGTTAGAATTATTGAAGGATTATGACGTAGAACTCTAGTACCATCTAGGAAAAATGAATATGGTAGTAGATGCTCTTAGTAGGAGGGGCAGTACATACGTGTTGACATCACAGAAGTATATCTTAGAAGATATTCAATAGATGGGTATTGAGATTGTACTTTCACAAGACGTATGAGTATTAGAAAGTTTACAGATTCAGTCTACCATTGTTAAGTAGATTAGGGTAGCTCAGGCGAAGGATCTGCAGTTTCAGAAGCTTTGGGCAGAGTGCGAGTCTACTCGCAAGAAAGAGTTGACAATTCACGAGGATAGAACACTTAGGTTTGGAAATTGTCTCTGTGTACCAAGTGGAGATATCCGACAAGAAATTATGACCAAAATATATAGTTTCTAGTATTCAATTCATCTAGGAGATAACAAGATGTATCAAGATATCAAGCAAAATTTATGGTGGAACAGGATGAAGAGGGAGATAGCACGATTCATTTTTCGATTTTTTGTATGTCAGCAAGTGAAGGCCAACCAGCAAAGACCAGTAGGATTATTATAGCCGCTTCCTATTCTAGAGTAGAAGTGAGATCATATCACGATGGACTTGTGACCGATTTAGCTAGATCCCCGAATGGTCGAAATGCAATTTGGGTGATAGTGGATCGACTCACGAAAGTAGCTCATTTTCTTCCTTTCTGAGTAGGACAGTCTACAAAGAAGTTGGCAGAGATGTACATGTGATGGATAGTAAGACAATACGGTGTTCTGATAAGTATCATATCAGATCAAGATACTCAGTTTACCTCTTATTTTTGGAAAATCTTTCACCATAGTCTAGGCACCAAGTTGAGGTTCAGTACCGCTTATCATCCTTAGACAAACGGGCAGTCAAAAAAACCATCCAGACATTGGAGGACATATTGTGGGCTTATACTTTGGAGAGGGTCTTGGGAGGATCACCTTTATCTCGTCGAGTTCTTGTACAACAACAGTCATCAGGCCAGTAGTCAGATGGCACCCTTCGAGACATTATATGGGAGGAAGTGCAGGTTACCCTTAGCATGGGATGATATTGGTGAGCAAAATATATTAGGCCCCGAGATGATCATGTAGACAGTAGAAGTTGTCAGAAAGATCAGAGAGCGACTTCAGGTTGTGTAAGTTAGGCATCGTCATTGGGTGGATCAACACCGTAGGCCTTTAGAGTTTTTTGTCGGGGACTACGTGTTCTTGCGGATTTTGCCGATCCATGGAGTCGTTAGCTTCGGGATTCATGAGAAGCTTAGTCTGTGATACGTCGGTCCATTCGATATCCTCAAGAGGGTAGGCGATATTGCTTATCGTCTTTCCCTCCCACCTTCGCTACGTGAGGTGCATGATATATTTTATGTATCTCAGTTGTGTAGGTATATACCTGACCCAAGTCATATCATCGACCATTCTGAGCTAGTCGTTGGTACCGACTTGTCTTACGAGGAGCAACCCGTATCCATTTAGGACCGAAGGAAGAAGGTGCTAAAAAATTAGACTATTCTTCTCGTCCAAATTGCTTAGGGTCATCACTCTTTGGGCGAGTCAATGTGGGAGCGCGAGGATGATATCCAGTCTCGGTATCCATAACTATTCGACTCAGAGGATTTTTTTCTATGCCTTCGTATCTCGAATCTCGTGATTCACTTACCTATGCAGTTTATTGTTGCTTTTTTTCATTATATGATTGTATTTGATTGCGTGTGTAGATGTGCTTGTAGTTAGCATATTGGTTGTTCTGATTTCTCTACCTAGCCTTTGGTTTGAATTTCGAGAAAGAAAATTTTCTAAGCTGGGTAGAGATTTTACTCCCCATTCCCGATATACGTATTTGGGATATCGTATTTCTTGCTTACATGATAATTATGTTGCATGAAGACTAGACCCATTTTTTGGTTTAGATTGGTTCATGGTTTATTTATTTGGGTTAGTTTGGTCATGAATTGAACCCATGGTATAAACCTCAAGCCTTAACTATATAAGCCAACTTCTTTCTCTCTCTTCTTCTATCCTCTCATTTTTTCTCTTTCTTCATTTTAGGCAAGTACATCTTGCATGGCATGAAGATTTTTTTTAATTTTAATTCTTGCTTTTTCCTTGTATTTATTAGTCTAATATGTGTGCATTATGATTCTAAGCACTTTTAATACTTTGAGTTTTTGATTTTGATGCATGGATATAAGTAGATCTATATTTAATGATTAGGGTTTTTATAGGTTCTATGTGTTTTCTTGGTTTTGATCTTTTTAAACTTGGTATCTTCAAAAACTAGTTGTTCCATGTGATAGAGCATTCAATTTTGTGCAGTTTTGCCTTTTGGTTCACTTGATTTGGAGTTAAAATGAGGGTTTTTTGAAGAAAATAAAACTTTCGGTTTGGAGCTTTCCGCCATGGCTGAATTTGCTGTTTGGAGAAGATGAAGTGTTCATGTGGCGAGCATGTCTATGCGACGAGCATGTCTATGTTGCGAACATGTTATGAGACGAGCATGTCTACGCGGTGAGCATGTTATGTGGCGAGAATGTCTATACGGCGAGCATGTTATGCGGTGAACATCCTATGAGGCAAATTGTCTATGAGGCAAGTTGTCTATGAGACATACGGTCTATGAGGCAAATTGTCTATGCGGTAAGTTATCTATGAGGCAAATTGTCTATGAGGAAAGTTGTTTATAAGGTAAGTTGTCTATGAGGCAAGTTGTCCTTGAGGCAAGCTGTCTATGAGGCTAGTTGTCTATGAGGCAAGTTGTCTATAAGGCAAACTGTCAATGAGGCAAGTTGTCTATGTGGCAAACAGTCCATGAGACAAGTTGTCTACGAGGTAAGCTATAAACCCCCTCGTAAAATATAGGATTTATTTGAGTATTTTTAATTTGAGATCAACCATAATCCAAATCCCAAGTACCCAAATTAGGGTATCAGTCTACACCAAGCCTGTTATGCCACGACTCCTGTGTACTACTCAAATCTAGTTCCTTATGTTTTCAATACATTAGGAATTACATAGTTAAGTTTGTAATTTAATTTTAATTAAGGCTAATTTCACCTCAAGCAACACTTAACCCAGCCTACCTATACTCCTTCTCATTAGACCAGCCCACCTCAATGAGGCCAGACAGGCCCAAGCCGAGGTCAGCCCACAACTTTACTTCATATATATATATATGAAGTATCTTCCTTAAAACCCTAAGAAAACTATCACAACCCTCTCCAAACCCTAGCCGACCCCATCTACACCAAATCTCCCTGCCGGCCGGATCCCCACCCCGACTGCTCCAGTCTGCCCCGCTTCCCTGACCGGCTGTCCAGCGCCGACTGCCTAGCCGACTGCTCCCCGATTGGGTGCACCGCCAGCGCCGACTGCTTCCTCCGACCGGCTGCACTGCCAGCGCCGAACTGCTCCCCGACCGGCTGCACTGCCCAGCCGACTGCTCCTCCGACCGGAGCATTGCTCCCTAGCCGACTGCCCCGACCGGAGTACTGCCCGACCCCGACTGTCCCACCACCCGCGAGGTGACCCATCCACGCTACCGGAGCCACCCTGGCCAAAAGGAATAGCCGACCAGCGAGCGTACCCCCCCCCCCCCCGCTCGGCCGATCAGGTACTCGTTCGTGAAACCCATCCCTCTTGTATCCGAGTATTCTCCTTCGTGTCGCCGTGTCAAGTTGGAAGTGTATTATTAAACCAAAAACTAATTAATATTCTTATGCATGGGAATAAGTTTAGTTAGAAACTAAAGAGTTAATTGACTTTCTAAACTATCGTCCGGTTACCAAGGACATGTAATTCGGTAGAAACCCCCGGGATAAACCCTAGTATGTACGAACATGGAGAATAGAGACTTGTCCATATAAAACAGAAATCATGGATGATCGTAACTAGATAATTATTGCCCGAGACACCTGTTAACCAAAGACAACACTCGTGTACACCCTAGCTAAGTGCGCACGTGATGCTGTACTCAAGCAACAGGAAACTCGCGACAGTATTCAAGTATAGCATCTTAGTCATTTGTAGTTACGACGTAGTATCTGATGTTTGTAGTATTGTATTATATTGTTTGTATAGGGACCGTGGATCAGCCAGGAGAAACTACCGGAGCAGGCTTTTGGAATTCACCTCTTCAAGACTCAGGTAAGATACCTTGCTATATTTTGCTGTCTAATTTAAATTATGCAAATGCTGTATTGTATGCTTGTTGTTCTGTCTTATACAACTGTGCGCGTCCGAGATTGTCTCGGGTGCATTCGACGGAATACGTCGAAGATTGGTATACATTGACTTAGTCATTAGTAGACTCACCCTATGGGAGGATATCCTGTTATCTTCCAAGACCTGACACTTTTACACGTACTCACAGTGATAAATCTCATATTGGGATGCGTGTTCGCATGATCGACTAGCTATCGCCGCGTGTGACGTGCATCACGGTTAGCAAACAATATAGGACTATTTTAGTTTAGAGACTTGGTATTTAGATAAGGGATATGCGCGTCGATTAATTGACGGGTATATCTACATTGGGAGGGGAGGACGATTGGTAGGCATATGGGACACCCCATTCCTTTACACTGATACCGTACTCGACGGAGTGATACGGACGTATTTATATATTACTGATACCACGTTCTGTAGAGTGTGGGACGTTACTTGATGATATTGCAGATATCATACTCTATAAAATGTTGGACGTTACTGTATTCATACGCCCGTGTTATAGGGAACATGTGTGGCATATACTAGCCGGTTGTCACGACTGGTGAATTACGTCAGTATATGTTTAGCCTACACCTTCTCATATACTCACAGTTGTTCTCACATTGCATTCATATAGATTGGCTAGCACACCCTTTATTGCATTTTATCTTATTCAGTATTTATATATAGCATGCTTCTATGTATCTTGTTATGTCCCTCTGAGGACATGGTTTCTTTTCATATTTAGATGAGGTTTTCTACCCCACAGTATACGGCCCCGGATAGGAGACGAGATTCGCTACAGCCGAGGAGTTAGAGGTGCAGCCGTCAGAGTTTCCGTGATCAGTTGGTAGGCCTTCAGCCTGGATTGAGTGCATCATTATCTAGAGCCGATGCCCTAGTCATTATCTTTTATATCTCATTTCAGTACTTATATTTCGTCATAGTAGTGGGTTTGTTCCCACCAGACATCTTGGTTGTACTATGATATTTCAGACTGGTGTTTATCTTCCAGTAGTTTATATAGTACTTCTTGCTCTTTACTTGTGGATAAGATTAGATTGCCTGTTATTGACTGATATTATACATGTTAGTATTTTAGGACAGCGTAGCACACTTCGGGGATCCATTAAATTGGGATATCTTCGGAGACGTGTCAGCTGGCTATTGCCACGTGACCTGGTCCCGTATGTTTTGGGACTGGGGCTTGACATGGTTTTAGTGGTGGCCCATGCAGGTCTTATTTTTCGCTTATGGTATGGTAACATCCCCAGCGAGCCCGTAATAGGATAGAAATTACTAGGTCTTATCCACTTTTTGATTCGCCTTTGAACTTCCTTCATATTGCTTCTAAATATCTGCATCCTGTTTGTTGTCCTCGTACTCTTTTAATAAAATCCATCTCTTGCAGCAAGATAAATTTGCGCAGTGGACGAGGAGCATCCCGTGCCGCAATGCCAGATAACACCACTCAAGGAGAGGAGGTACCCCAAGGGCAACCTCTGCTACAGACCTCGCTGATACATTGGCACGAGACATCGCAGGGCGATCCTACACCGCAGCCTGAGGGACAGACTTTCCAGACAATCCCCACGCAACACTGTGAGGGCCCGACTTCAGGAGCTATACCGATGCCGCAGATTACGAGGCCGATATTTGAGAAGACGCCTACTGCACAGCCAGAGATTCCACTACCACCGCCTCCACCTTATCCACCCCAGATGCTACAGCCAGATGGACAACCACAGATGCTTCAGTTCTTCCAGGCGATGATGCAAGCACAGTGGCATCAGACAGAGATATTGAGACAGAGTTTGATGGCAGTACTAGAGAGGATACATGTCCCTGCACCAGTACCAGCACCCCCACCAGTCCAGACAGGTGGCACTGTTAGATGGTTCCGACAGATGGGACCAGATACTTTCTCAGGCAATGAGACTGCAGAACAGATCTTCGATTAGGTCGCCAATACGGAGATGCTATTAGAGGCTTCACAACTGTACCCCGACCTTTGGATGACCGCAGTGAGGGCCCAGCTGAAAGACAACGCCCACTACTGGTGGGATTCTATTGAGCGCAGTGTAGGGAAGAACCAGACTTGGGAACAGTTCCTAGAATATTTCAATGCGAAGTATTTTCCAGCCACAATCAAAAATGCCCTGTACTCCCAATTCCTACATCTAGAACAGGGAAATATGACTGTTGACGCCTATGACGCGGAGTTTAGCCGCCTTAGCATATTTGGTGCAGTCCTGATACCCACTGATCTTGAGAAAGCCCAGAGATTTCATCACGGCCTCAATTTCGAGCTACAGAGGTATACCACTACACAGGCGAGAATTTTTTATGAAGAGGTTCTTGCAGAGGCAAGAATCCAGGAGGCCATCATCAGAGAAGCTAGACGTACCAGCACGACTACACCAGCCAGAGCACAGCCCAGAGCAGGAGGAACTATCTGTCGTCCAGGAGCACAGACACAGCAGAGGGCAGCACCATACCCACAGCAGGAGCTTCCGACTTGTCACCATTATGGCAAAAAGGGACACATCATTAAGGATTGTCGGAAGAAGTTAGGATTATGCATGATATGCGGGTCCAGTCAGCACCTTGTCAGAGATTCCCCGCAGCGCAGAGAAACAGCACTATAGACAAGCCAGAGGCCAGCAGCACCAGTACAGAGGATATTACCCCCACCAGGAGAACAGCATCCACCAGCCCCGGAGGATTTCAGAGGGGACCACCCTTGGCCCCACAGCAGGCACAGTTTGAGCGAGCTCGTCAGCAGACCAGAGGAGAGAGGCAGGGACAAGCCTTTGCATTAGCAACTACTGAAGAAGAAACAGAAGGAGAAGCTATCACAGGTACCATTTTAGTTGCTTCATTACCTGCAACTACATTGTTTAATTCTGGAGCTATATTGTCATTTATATCTAGTAGATTTGTAGCAATGCATAGAGTAGCGACTTCTCCCTTACCTAAGAGTTGGAAGATTCTTACCAGAAGAGGTATCGTGCCGGTTACCAGCACTATCAGAACGTGCTCGGTAGTTGTATGTGGTAGAGAGATGAGAGTGCGATTCTTGGTATTGCCTATGCCGTACTTTAATGTTGTGTTAGGCATGGACTGGTAAAGCCAGTATAATGCCGTACTGAACTGCCGGAAGGGTAGCGTCACCTTTAGACCACTAGATCAATCGGAGTTCGAGTATATGTGAGGGACCATCGAACAAGGAGTAGGACAGATAGCGGGGACTTGCATGGCTATGGAGATTGCACCCCCGCCAATAGTTACAGAATTCGAGGATGTATTCCCCGAAGAACTACCAGGCTTACCGCCAGATAGAGACGTAGAGTTCACCATCGAGCTAGTACCCGGAGCAGCACCAGTATCTTCTAATGTATACCGATTGGCGAAGAAGGAACTAGATGAGCTGAAGTTACAATTAGAGGAGTTATAGAACAAAGGGTTTATCCATCCTAGTGCATCACCTTGGGGAGCACCAGTGTTGTTCGTAACCAAGAAGGATGGAACAGTACGCATGTGCATTGATTACAGAGCCCTTAATGCTTTGACTATCAAGAACAAGTACCCCCTGCCGCGGATCGATGATTTATTCGACCAGTTGACAGGAGCAGTAGTGTTCACCAAGATTGACTTAAGATCAGGTTATCATCAAGTAAAAGTGCGAAGAGAAGACATTCAGAAAATAGCATTCAGGACTCGTTATGGTCACTACGAGTTCTTAGTAATGCCATTTGGGCTGACGAATGTGCCAGCTATATTTATGAACTTGATGAACAGAGTATTCCACCAATACTTAGACCGGTTCATGATAGTTTTCATCGACGATATTTTGGTGTATTCGAAGAGCCACGAGGAGCACGAAGAGCACTTGAGACTAGTGTTAGAGACGCTGAGGAGAGAGAGGCTTTATGCCAAGCTGAGCAAATATGAATTTCTCCTAAATCGTGTCGCTTTCCTTGGACACATTATCTCAGGAGATGGCATCTCAGTAGATTCGGCAAAGATTTCATCTGTAGAGACATGGCCAACCCCTACCAATGTCTCAGAAGTGAGGAGTTTCCTAGGACTTGTCGGATATTATCGGAGGTTCGTAGAAAACTTTGCGAAGATCGCAAAGCCAATGACCCGTTTGACCCGTAAGGAGCAGGAGTTCACCTGGACAGAGGAGTGTCAGAAGGCATTCGATGAGCTGAAGAAGCGCTTGACTACAGCACCTATCTTGACCATACCTTCTGGACCCGGAGGATTCGTAATCTATAGCGATGCGTCCGGAAAAGGATTAGGATGTGTCTTGATGCAGCATGGGAATATTGTAGCTTATGCTTCTATACAGTTGAGGACACATGAGAAGAACTATCCCACCCACGACCTGGAGCTTGCAGCAGTAATCTTCGCCTTGAAACTTTGGAGGCACTATCTATATGGGGAGAGAGTGAAGATATTTACTGATCATAAGAGCCTAAAGTATGTCTACACTCAGAAGGATCTTAATCAGAGGCAGAGACGTTGGCTCGAGGTGATGACAGACTTCGAGATTGAGCTACAGTAACAACCGGGAAAGGCCAACGTAGTAGCTGACGCGTTGAGCAGAAGACCCCTGGCATTCTTCATGACCACCCAACCACACCTGTTGAGAGAGCTAGAGCAGATGGGTATAGAGGTCATTATATTCGGAGTAGATGGACAGTTGTCGAGCTTCCAGTTGCAATCGATATTAGTGGAGAGAATCAAGGCTGCCTTGCCGACAGACGCCATATTTCAGAGGCTTAGACAGAGGATAGAGGCTGGAATGCAAACAGGACTGAGAATACATGAAGATGGGACTTTGAGATGCGGAGATCGTCTCTATGGTCCAAATGGAGAACTTCGTCAGGAATTGATGACAGAGGCACACAGTTCAACCTATTCTATTCATCCAGGAGGTACGAAGATGTACAGGGACTTGAGACAGTACTACTGGTGGCACAAAATGAAGAGGAAGATAGCACGCTTTGTGGCCAAGTGCCTGGTGTGTCAGCAAGTCAAGGCTGAGCACCAGAGATCTGCCGAATTGCTCCAACCGCTTCCTATACCGGAGTGGAAATGGGAGAATATCACTATGGACTTCATTACGAGCTTTTCGAGAAGTCCTAGTGGATGCATTGCAGTATGGGTAATCGTGGATAGACTCACCAAGTCCGCACACTTTTTACCCTTCAGAGTTAGGCAATCGACGGAGGCCTTAGCAGATATGTACATGAGGGAGGTTGTGCGCCTACATGGAGTGCCGGTTAGCATCGTGTCTGACAGGGATACGAGGTTTACTTCTTACTTTTGGCGGAGTATGCAGGAGAGTCTTGGTACTCGCCTAAAGTTTAGCACAGCATATCACCCACAAATAGAAGGCTAGTCGGAGCACACCATTCAGACGCTAGAAGACATGTTGAGAGCATGCATGTTTGACTTCGGAGGATCATGGAAGGACCATTTGCATCTGGTCGAGTTTTCCTACAACAACAGCTATCAGGCGAGCATCCAGATGGCTCCCTATGAAGCATTGTATGGAAGGAAATGTCGTTCTCCAGTATGCTGGAGTGATATAGGCGAGCGACAGATTCTTGGACCAGAGTTGGTTGTTCGTACAGTAGAAAAAGTGAAGAAGATCCAATGGCACCTTCGAGCAGCACAAGACAGACAGAAGCATTGGGCGAATGCGCATCGTCGACCCTTAGAGTTTCAGGTTGGAAATCACATATTTTTAAAAATCTTGCCTACTCGAGGGACTATCAGATTCGGAGGCAGAGGGAAGCTGAGTTCGAGGTACATCGGGCCATTCTACATACTAAAATGCGTCGGAGAGGTTGCTTACAGATTAGCCTTGTCGCAGACCTTGGAAGGAGTTCACGACGTCTTCCATGTATCTTAATTAAGGAGGTACATATCGGATCCTAGTCACGTGCTTGACCACTCAGAGATCACAGTTGGCCTGAGTCTATCATACCAAGAGAAGCCCGTCGAGATTCTGGACAGGAGTGAGAAGGTACTGCGAGGACAGACTATTCCCCTAGTTCGTGTCGTATGGAGGCATCATGCACCAGGCGAGTCGACCTGGGAACGCGAAGAGGACATTAGACAATGTTACCCCCACCTCTTCGAAGGACTAGGTACGTTTTAGTATTTTTCCCTTCAGTCCTTAGTTCTTACCCATGCGTGTGTTTAATTTCGAGGACGAAATGCTCTTAAGGAGGGTAGATTGTAAACCCCCTCATAAAATATAGGATTTATTTGAGTATTTTTAATTTGAGATCAACCACAACCCAAATCCCAAGTACCCAAATTAGGGTATCAGTCTACACCAAGCCTGTTATGCCACGACTCCTGTGTACCACTCAAATCTAGTTCCTTATGTTTTCAATACATTAGCAATTACCTAGTTAAGTTTGTAATTTAATTTTAATTAAGGCTAATTTCACCTCAAGCAACACTTAACCCAGCCCACCTATACTCCTTCTCATTAGACCAGCCCACCTCAATGAGACCAGATAGGCCCAAGCCGAGGTCAGCCCACAACTTCACTTCATATATATATATATGAAGTCTCTCCCTTAAAACCCTAAGAAAACCATCACAACCCTCTCCAAACCCTAGCCGACCCCATCTACACCAAATCTCCCTGCCGGCCGGATCCCCACCCCGACTGCTCCAGTCCGTCCCGCTTCCCTGACCGGCTGTCCAGCGACGACTGCCCAGCCGACTGCTCCCCGATCGGCTGCACCGCCAGCGTCGACTGCTTCCCCCGACCTGTTGCACTGCCAGCGCCGAACTGCTCCCCGACCGGCTGCACTGCCCAGCCGACTGCTCCCCCGACCGGAGCACTGCTCCCTAGCCGACTGCCTGACCGGAGTACTGCCCGACCCCGACTATCCTACCACCCGCAAGGCAACCCATCCACGCTATCGGAGCCACCCTCGCAGAAAGGAATAGCCGACCAGCGAGCGTACCCCCCCCCCCGCTCGGCCGATCAGGTACTCGTTCGTGAAACCCGTCCCTCTTGTATCCGAGTATTCTCCTTCGTGTCGCCATGTCGAGTTGGAAGTGTATTATTAAACCAAAAACTAATTAATATTCTTATACATGGAAATGAGTTTAGTTAGAAACTAAAGAGTTAATTGACTTTCTAAACCATCGTCCGGTTACCAAGGACAGGTAATTCGGTAGAAACCCCCGGGATAAACCCTAGTATGTACGAACATGGAGAATAGAGACTTGTCCATATAAAATAGAAATCATGGATGATCGTAACTAGATAATTATTGCCCGAGATACCTGTTAACCGAAGACAACACTCGTGTACACCCTAGCTAAGTGCGCACGTGATCCTGTACTCAAGCAACTGGGAACTCGCGACAGTATTCAAGTATAGCGTCTTAGTCATTTGTAGTTATGGCATAGTATCTGATGTTTGTAGTATTGTGTTATATTATTTGTGTAGGGACCGTGGATCAGCCAGGAGAAACTACCAGAGCAAGCTTTTGGCATTCACCTCTTGAAGACTCAGGCAAGATACCTTGCTATATTTTGCTGTCTAATTTAAATTATGCAAATGCTGTATTATATGCTTGTTGTTCTGTCTTATACAACTGTGCGCGTCCAAGATTGTCTCGGGTGCATTCAACGAAATAGGTCGAAGATTGGTATACATTGACTTAGTCATTAGTAGACTCACCCTATGGGAGGATATCCTGTTATCTTCCAAGACCTGACACTTTTACACGTACTCATAGTGATAAATCACATATTGGGATGCGTGTTCGCGTGCTCGACTAGCTATCGCCGCATGTGACGTGCATCACGGTTAGCAAGCAATATAGGACTATTTAAGTTTAGAGACTTGGCATTTAGATAAGGGATATGCGCATCGATTATTTGACGGGTATATCTACATTGGGAGGAGAGGACGACTGGTAGGCATATGGGACACCCCATTCCTTTACACTGATACCGCACTCGACGGAGTGATACAGACGTATTTATATATTACTGATACCACGTTCTATAGAGTGTGGGACGTTACTTGATGATATTGCAGATACCA
This sequence comes from Iris macrosiphon, assembly GCA_036927795.1. Taxonomy (NCBI): domain Eukaryota; kingdom Viridiplantae; phylum Streptophyta; class Magnoliopsida; order Asparagales; family Iridaceae; genus Iris; species Iris macrosiphon. Next base: position 66,833,985 of record JAYESA010000005.1, on the reverse strand, counting down.
TACTCTATAGAATATTGGACGTTACTGTATTCCTACGCCTATGTTATAGGGGACATGTGTGGCATATACTAGCCGGTTGTCATGTTTGCCTACACCTTCTCATATACTCACAGTTGTTCTCATATTGCATTCACATAGATTGGCTAGCACACCCTTTATTGCATTTTATCTTATTCAGTATTTATATATAGCATGCTTCTATGTATCTTGTTACGTCCCTCTGAGGACCTGGTTCCTTTCCAGATTTAGACGAGGCTTTCTACCCCACAGTATACGGCCCCGGACAGGAGACGAGATTCGCTACAACCGAGGAGTTAGAGGTACAGCCGTCAGAGTTTTCGTGATCAGTTGGTAGGCCTTCAGCCTGGATTGGGTGCATCATTATCTAGAGCCGATGCCCTAGTCATTATCTTTTATATCTCATTTCAGTACTTATATTTCGTCATAGTAGTGGGTTTGTTCCTACCAGACATCTTGGTTGTACTATGATATTTTAGACTGGTGTTTATCTTCCAGCAGTTTATGTTGTACTTCTTTCTCTTTACTTGTGGATGAGATTAGATTGCCTGTTATAGACTGATATTGTACATGTTAGTATTTTAGGACAGCGTAGCACACTTCGGGGATTCATTAAATTGGAATATCTTCGGAGACGTGTCAGCTGGCTATTGCCACGTGGCCTGGTCCCGTATGTTTTGGGACTGGGGCGTGACATAAGGTATTTTCATGCACTCATATTTTTATTCTTTTTCTTGGTTTAGATATTTCATTGGATTTTAAGATTGTATGAGTGATCCTGATGATTGTAAGTGAGATTAGACTCAGTAGCTATATGTAAAAATAGACCATGCGCCAAGTGACTTTGACTTCCTATGCGTCTGACTTGACCTAGGTGTTGCAATGTGCTACACTACCAAAATAGCTCAAATTAGCGACGTCTTTAGCGACTCCGAGATAAGACATCGCTAACATTATAAAAATTAGTGACGAACAGAAACAACTTCGTAATACGTCATTGTTTGTGACACTTTGTGAAGTTTAGTGACTACAATTAGTATTATGGAAATAGACGCCGCCCAGGGTCGTCGAACGTCGTTATTTTTTTAATAACAGTGATGTTTAGCGATGTTATATCATTTAAGTCGTAGTATTATAAAAAAATAGCGACATTTAGTGACGTTTATATCTGACGTCGCTAAATTGTTTCATATAGGGTTTGATTTTTTATTCCCTTCATTCATATTTTATTCCTTCAATCGAGTTTCCCCCTACCTCAGCTGCCCCCCTCCCCTCCAACCCTGCGACCCCCACGCCTCGGCTGCCACCCGCGACCCCCTTCGCCTCCCTTGCCGGAGGCCACCCTCTCCGACCGTCCTCTCTGAACTCGCCCTCAGGTAAACAATAACCCACCCTATCTCTCTTTCTCATAGATACTGACATGACATACACATACTAACACAGAAATACTGAATTGACACACATACACAAACTGAAATAACACATACACAGACATACAGAGATACGAACACGATAGACACTGACATGGGATAATGACATGGGATACTAAGCCGCGTTCTTCCCTCAGCCGCTCCTTTCCAAGTAAACCCTAACCCTAGTTCTCTCCACACAGACACTAACACGGGAAAAATTGCTTAGGGTTAGGGTTTTTGTTTTTTTCTCGTTCTAATCCAATGAATTTGAGGCACCAAACAAGAAGGTGAGAGGAATAGTGAAAGAGGAAGGGTAAAAGATGAATTAGGTTTAGGGTTTCTCTTCTTTCGGTCTCTTTAATACGAGTATGATTAGGGTTCTAGGATATCGGAATAGAATAAGTTGTAACCGACACACATATTTGAACTTACCTATTTGATACTAGGCTATATAGTAGTTTGATAGGATTTTTATTATGAATTTAGTTTCATATGGTCTTGAGTATCATATAATTGGCTTGGTAGTATAGAATTAAGTATTGGTATCATAGACAGTTAGTTTATATATGTCAAATTAGATGTGTGTTGATTGAAGAGTGTCAATATGATATATTCATATATATATATATATATATATATATATATATATATATATATATATATAAGTATACAATTTGATAGTAAGCTAAGTTCAATTAGTAGTGTATATGAGTGTCGAGTGGTAGAGTTTCCTTGGGATGATGGTTTATTTGTACTAGTGTATCGTGTGTGTGTAAGTGTGTGTTCAAGAGAGTGATGGGCAGGGTGTGTATACATAGTGCATTGTGTGTGTGTGTGTGTGTGTGTGTGTGTGTGTGTGCGTGTGCGTGTGTATGTGTGTGTGTGTGTGTGTGTGTGTGTGTGTGTGTGTGTGTGTGTGTGTGCACTACCAAAATATAATTAAATGGTGTCATGTCCCAGTCCCAAAATACGTAGGACTAGGAATACGTAACACGCCTAGCCGTATGTATATGAACTCCAATAAATAGAAACCATATACACACGTACGCTGTACATGAATATGCAATCCATCAGTGGTAATATACTGTCACAATAAGTCACACATAATCTATATCTCATCCACAGCACAAATACTAAGTAGGAATAAAGAGCTGAATAATATATCAAGATGAGTATCAAGTTTGATAGTCGGGTGGAAACAAATACACTACAAAACGACTATACTGAAGTAGCACAAAATCTCTAAACAGTGAAAATAAATCACAGATACTCTGAGGGTAAGACCTCCTCAGTCTGGTAAGCAGAGTCAGGTCCAGGTCGGTACTCCTGTGGATACTCCTGCTTATCCATATCTGAAAAGGGACCAGGTCCTAGAGGGACGTAACAAGATACATATAAATATGCCAATAAAGTACTGAAATGTAAACATCCAATGGGTCGCCTAACGGTCTAAGTGAATGCAGTTTGAGAACAACTTTCCACCAAGTGGGCTATCTGGCAAACAAATATGGGATTGGCATGACTCTCTCAGAGAATCAGGGGCCTCAAAGCATGTCATCTTTTGAACGAAAGAGGCCGCCAATTGTATAGGGGTCATCACCGCCCGTATCTCCAGTAGAGCTTTCGGGTTACAGAATAAAAAGTACAAAGGAGCCCAAATGCCTTACTTGTTGTTCTCCCCACCCCATGCTCTAAGCATGCCATATCCATGATACAATAAACCTCTAAATAACTGCCAGGTCTCCTAGCATACAAAGTTTCTATCAACAGTCATCCCTAACGCACGGCCATGCGTACAGGAGGCCAAACCAGTCACGTTGTCCGTGATCTATATATGACTCACAACTCGTGTAACAACTGTGTCACGGCCAATGTACCTAATGATGCTCCATAATACTAGGGTGGTCTCATAAAGTAGGTCCAAAAATCTACATAAATAAACATCTATATAAGCAGAATTAAACATGCATGCATCAGCTGGAATATAAATAATAGTACAAATGACAAGGTATACTTGTCGAGCAAAAGTTCTGTATAATGCACGTCCAAAATAGTATTTTAGTTTGTTGTAAGAAGAAGTGGGTTAGGGTTTAGAAGAGTTGTAATATATATAGAGATAAGAGGCGGTGGAGGCTGCTGCTGTTTCTTCCTATCATTGGTTTTAGTTGCGGTTGGGGAGAGTTTAGTAATAACATAGGGATAAAGAGGCGGTGGAGATGTTTTACCCGCGGGTGAAAGGAAATTAAGTGGTGGGGGTTGTTTTACGCGCGGGTGAAAGGAAAGTTGGTTTTTGCTACTGCTGTTGATATTTTCTTCTTTTAACGGGTTGTGGGTTCCAGCGGGTGGTGGGTTTAGGAGTGCGATTTGGGTTTCGGGTTGAGATCCAAATAGGAATTTTTTTCTACTAAAAATATATATTATATATATATATAAAATTTTAAAAAATTATGTTGGTGTATACGGTTAAGCCAACAACTGTCCAAAGGATCTCCTACATAGAGTAAATTAGGAAAAATTTATAATGGCTCCATAAATCTCCTAATTACACAAATAACTCAAATTAAAATTAAATAAAATCTATTCCCTCTATTTAACTTATAATTACTAAAATAAATTAATAATACGGTTTTCAGAATTAGGGGTTTTATATTTTACCCAACTTATAAAAAATTTGTCCTCGAAATTAAAACTAAGCCCAAGTAGAAAGTCAAGGATGGTATAAGGTATAAATTAACAATTTAATTTCATACCTTGGTCTGTGAATAGGTTCAGAAAATGTTTGCGCATGTCGTCCTCGCGCTCCCAAGTAGATTCTCCTGGCGCGCCATGCTTTCATGCCACGCGGACCAAGGAAATAGACTGGTTCCTCAATACTTTCTCTCGACGATCGAGGATTCCTACGGGTTGCTCTTGATATGACAAGATCGGCCCAATGGTGATCTCTGAATGGTCGAGAATATAACTGTTGTCTGCCATATATCGCCTGAGCTGCGACACATGGAATATGTCATGTACTCCCTCAAGTGAAGGTGGTAGCGCAAGTCGATACGCTACTTCTCCCACTCTCTCAAGCACGTCAAATGGTCCAATATACCTTGGACTCAACTTGCCGCACCCTCCGAATTGAATGGTGCCAATGGTAGGTGATATCCTTAAGAAGACATGATCGCCCTATTTAAATTCCAAGGGATGACAATGAAGGTCTGCCCACTGTTTCTGCCTGTCTTGCGCTGCTCGCAAGTGTCCTTGTATCTTCTTAACTGTCTCCACGATGTTGACCACCAATTCTGGTCCTAAAATCTGACGTTCTCCTACGTCACTCCAATACACAGGAGACCTATATTTTCTTCCATATAATGCTTCAAACGGAGCCATCTGGATGCTCGCCTGATAGTTATTGTTGTAAGAAAACTCCACAAGATGTAGGTGGTCTTCCCATGATCCTCCAAAGTCTAACATACAAGCCCTCAACATATCCTCCAATGTCTGAATAGTATGCTCTGACTGCCCATCTGTCTGCGGGTGATAAGATGTATTAAACTTCAGACGAGTGCCAAGACTCTCTTGTATGCTCTTCCAAAAGTGTGATGTAAAGAGTGAATCCCTGTCTGATATAATGATGACTGGTACACCGTGCAATCTCACGATCTGCCTGATATATAGGTTAGCCAAAGCTTCTATAGATTGGCCAACTCTAAAAGGCAAGAAATGGGCTGACTTTGTGAGTCGGTCCACTATTACCCATACTGCATCTTTTCCACTTGGAGTCTTGGGAAAACCTGTGACGAAGTCCATAGTGATGTGTTCCCATTTCCACTCTGGAATTGGAAGTGGTTACAATAACCCTGTTGTTCTCTGGTGCTCTGCCTTTACTTGCTGACATACCAAACATTTAGCTACAAAGCGAGCTATTTCTTTTTTCATTCCATGCCACTAAAAGTATTGTCGTAAGTCACGATACATCTTGGTTCCTCCAGGATGAATAGAATATATCGAATTATGAGCTTCTGTCATCAGCTCCTGTCGAATCTCTCCATTAGGAACATATAGATGATTACCACATCGTAATGTCCTATCATCATGAATGCGCAATCCTGTCTGCTCTACGGCCTCTGTCTTTTTCTTTAATTTTTGGAATCTGGTGTCTATAGGCAATGCTGCCTTGATTCTTTCTACTAGTGATGATTGTACTTACAAGTTGGCTAGTGTCCCATCTGCTCCGGGTAATATCACTTCAATGCCAAGACCTTGCAAGTCCTCCAATAATTCCTTCTGTGTTGTCAAGAAGTAAGCTACTGGTTTCTGGCTTAACGCATCTGCTACAACGTTAGCTTTGCCTGGGTGATAATGTAGCTCTATCTCGAAATCTTTCATCAACTCGAGCCATCGACGTTGCCTCATATTTAACTCCTTCTGTGTGAAGACATACTTGAGGCTTTTGTGGTCCGTATAGATTTCCACTCGTTTCCCATATAAGTAATGTCTCCATAGCTTCAGAGCAAATACAACGACTGCAAGTTCCAAGTCATGAGTTGGATAATTCTTCTCATGTACTCGTAATTGTCTAGATACATATGCAATCACCTTGCCATGCTGCATTAATACGCATCCTAAACCTTTTTCTGATGTGCCACTGTAGATCACATAGCCTCTTGATCCTGATGGAATAGTCAATATTGGTACTGAAGTCAGTCGCTTCTTTAATTCCTCGAAAGTGGCTTGACACTCGTTGGTCCATATGAACTCTTAATCTTTGCAAGTCAACCGAGTCATAAGTGTTTCTATCCTTCAAAAGTTCTCCACGAACCGTCGGTAATATCCCTCAAGTCCAAGGAAACTTCTCATCTCTGCTGCTGATTTAGGAACGGGCCATGTCTCGACAGCTGAGATCTTTTCTGGATCAACCGAAATACCATCTCCTGTAATAACGTGCCCAAGAAATGAGACTCTGTCCAAGAAGAACTCATATTTATTGAGCTTCGTATATAACTGCTCTCTCCTCAAGGTCTCTAGAACAATCCTCAGGTGCTTCTCGTGCTCCTCGTGGCTCTTTGAATAGACAAGTATATCATCTATGAAGACGACCACGAACTGGTCCAAATACTGATGGAAGATTCAATTCATTAAGTCCATAAAGATGGCTGGAGCATTGGTCAATCCAAATGGCATGACCAGAAACTCGTAGTGCCCATATCTTGTCTGGAATACGGTCTTCGGGATGTCCTCCTTCCGTACCTTCACCTGATGATATCCCGATCTTAAATCTATCTTTGAGAACATCTTGGCTCCACTGAGCTGATCAAATAGGTCATCAATGTGTGGCAGTAGATATTTATTCTTTACTGTCACTGCATTTAAGGCTCTATAGTCAATGCACATACGCACTGATCCATCCTTCTTTGGTACAAACAACACTGGTGCTCCCCAGGGTGATGCACTTGGTCGGATGAAACCTTTCTCTTCTAGTTCCTTCAATTGTGTCTTTAGTTCATCCATCTCTTTCTTCGCCAGTCTATAAACATGTGATATTATGGGTGCTGCTCCCGGTGTTAATTCAATTGAGAATTCTACGTCTCTATCTGGGGGTAATCCTGGCAATTCCTCTGGAAAGACGTCTTGGAACTCTGAAATAATGGGATAATAGATAACATCATCCATTACGAGCTGCATACCATCAAGGATTTTTCTGGATCCTCATGCAAACTCAAGTTCAGGCTGGCCTGGTATCTTGAAAAGAATGTTTCCTCCAAAGCAATCGAAGAAAGCGTGGTACTTGCTCAACCAGTCCATTCCAAGCACAATATCAAAAGTTGGCATAGGAAGGACTAAGAGTTGGGCATTCATCTCTCTGCCACGTATCACTATAGGACACAATCTACAAATTCTACTAACAGATACAACTCCTCCTCCGGTAAGAATTCTAATACAACTAGGTAAAGGTGTAGAGGCAATGTTATGTTTTATAATAAATCTAGATGATATGAATGAGTGGGTGGCTCCCGTATCAAACAATGTCACAGCAGGAAAAGTAAAAGCAAGAGTGATACCTGCTATGACATCAATCTCCTGATTCATGTCATCCACTTCTATTGCAAAAGCTTGTCCATTCCTCTGCGGCTGTCCATATCTGGCCCTCATATACTGATCCTCCTGGGTAGGTAGCGATGGTCCTCGCTGAAATCCTCTTGCTGCTGGAGGTCGAGGTGCTCCTGGTCTAGCCATCTGTTGAGCTGGCTTCGGTGCTGGAAGCGCTAGTCTCTGTGCTGGCGGGGGTAGTGTCAATGCCTATTGCCTTGGACAATCTCTTGCCAAGCGATTCTGACAATCTCTCAAAATGTGTCCGATTTTCCCACAATAATTACATTAGGATTTCTCCGAAATCTGGTACGGTCCGGCTCTGTGCTGGTACTGCTGTTGCTGAGCTAAAGGACGTCTAATAGGTCCCCCTTGTTGGGCTCTTGCTGGTCCTTGCTGTATGCTTGTGGGTCCTTGTTGCGTCCTCAGCTGACCTCCTTTTCCCACTACCAGAAAAAGTCAAATTAACGACGCCCAAAAACGTCGCTAAATGACAAAAAAATGTCGCTAAACACGTTTAGCGACGTAATTAGCAACATTTTACAGAAGTCGGTAATAATTACGTCGCTGAAAGGAAAAATGTCACTAAACGTCGCTATACCAACGTTTTTTAGCGACTTAGAAAGTGTCGCTAACTTAGCGATGTTTAGGGACTCAGAGTCCCTAATTAGCGACGTAGTTAAATGTCGCTAAACGTCGCTAATTAGCGACTTATATAGCGACGTAACAATGACGTCTTTAATGACGTGGCAGTACTGCCATGTCAGCATTTTGCGACGTACAGCGACGTATTTAGCGACGTTTAGCGACGTCATTAGCGACTGCTTTTGACGTCGCTAAGTAGCGACTTGTTTACCGACGTAGAAAAATGTCGCTAGGAGTCGCTAAACGTCGCTAAATACGTCGCTAAATTTACAAAAAAAATAAAAAAAAACTGAACTGTTCCAAACTATTATTCCTGCAATTTATAAATTTCTAATTAAAAATAGACCCGAAACAACCCTCCGTTGAATTCTTTGGGTTCGCCGACCCCTTCGGTGGAACACTCAACACCGGATTAACAACATTTAATATGAATAAAAGTATCACAGTCATACAATTAATACACACAAATATCACAGTCACATAATACATAATATATAAGTATCACAGTATTACAGGGCATAAACAGCGTCACAAAATGTATATTATCACAGTCACACAAAATGCATAATATATAAGTATATGAAACATCACAGTATCAATCTCGAGGATATCCAATACGCTGGGGCAGATACCAGTCCCTCAAATACTGCGCATAAACAGCGTTTATGTTATCAATCTCCGCTATGGGTGCTGGGTGACTGGAACTCCCCGGCTGAGATACAGCCGCTATAGGTGCTGGATGACTGGAACTCCCCGTCTGAGATACAGCAGGTGGTATCTCTTCCTACTTAACAGTAGGAGACATTACTTCTTCCTTAACAGTAGGAGGTGTCGCTCTCTTGGGTGCCATCTGGTAAGATAGATGAAAACAAAGAATATAATTGATAACAGATATTACTTAAGACATATCCTTAATAATGCGGAATGGAAGAATTAGATGACTCACAAAGAATTAGCTATTTGTTGCAGTATAATAATGGAGATGATAATACGAATGATGATAATTATTAGGGTTTTGTCAAGTCTTCTATTTTATTAGCCCAACTGATATCACTGCTCCACATTGCTATTCTAACTGATATCAACTTCTCTTAACCAATATCTTACTATCTAACCTATCTTAACCAATTACCTATCTACCTTGGCACTCAACACTTAACTGTTACTTACCTCTCTAGTACTATCCTCGTTCACTTGCACATACCTGAACTCACACAACATATGGACTGATACCAGGTTGTATCAGTAGGTGGGGAGTGAGTGGGGTCAAGTGATTAAGTATCAAAGTTAGAATGAGATGTTTGAGTTTAAAAGTATTTTGGGACTCGAGTACCATATACCAGGGTTCTATTTTTAGTATTGGAAGGTCTGACATGGTTTCAGTCCTAGAGAGAGTGTGGGTTCAAATATTGTAATGGGTGTCTGAGATTAGTATGGTGTGGTGTGAGTGTGAGATATTTTGAGTAAGATAAGTGTAGGTATTGAATGTGTTATACAAGGTAGTATGCTCTTATATACTAAACAAAGAGCTTGGTATTAGACTAGGTTGTAAGTGTTGGTGTCTATATCATAGGAGGTTGGGTGTTGAGTGGTAATGTAGTAAGAAGGAGAACTCTTGCATTGGAGTAGTCTAAAATCAGACCTGGGTATGAGGATGTTCATCTCATGTAGAGGAGCATCATGGTTGTGTGTTAGTGTCATGTTAAGAGTTGATTGTGTGTGTAGTATAAAACTCTTACTACCAAAGTTGATAGGGATGAGGTTTTAGTGTGTGCTAGGTACAGTATAGGTTTAAGGGGATATTCAAGGTCAAGTGTTCAATTATAGTCCAAGAACAGTGAATATTGAGTGTAAGGATGGGAAAAGTACTCACTTTGTGTTGTGATATCCAAGTATACCAGTGAGAGTTGTGGCAGTGTACTTGAGTATAGGTATCATGGTAAATGTCAAGTTAAGTGCTATGGAATATAGGACAAGGTATACAATAGGTAATTGTGATACAAGGATATAGGTATAATATATGTATTATAATAAGTATGTTTATATGGTTTATATATTAAGATACCAAGTGAAAATAGAGTATTATGGTCTAAGTATTAGATTTGAGTTAAGATATTAGTTATTGGGCTAGGTAATGGGAATTTAGCTAAGGTATTGAATACTTGGGTTGAGGTAATGCTAAGGTAATAGATTATATATATATATATATATATATATATATATATATATATATATATATATATATATATATATATATATATATATATCTTAACTCAAATCTAATACTTAGACCATAATACTATATTGAATACTTGGGTGAAAATAGAGTATTCACCCAAATACTCTATATGGAAGTATTAAGAAATTGATATTGAACAGTAAAAATTGATAATGTTTGGTTTATGAATGTATAGGAATCAATCCTGATCAAAAACCCTAAACCTAACCCTAACCCTAATCCTAACCCTAGGTCAAAAAACCTAACCCTAACCCTAACCCTAAACCTAAACCTAACCCTAATCCCTGATCAAAAACCCTAAACCTAACCCTAACCCTAACCCTAACCCCAGGTCAAAAAACCTAACCCTAACCAACCCTAAACCTAACCCTAACCCTAACCCTAACCCCTGATCAAAAACCCTAAACCTAACCCTAACCCTAACCCCAGGTCAAAAAACCTAACCCTAACCCTAGGTGTCGTGTGTGTCTGTCAGTGTCTGTGTATGTGTGTGTGTGTGTGTGTGTGTGTGTGTGTGTTTGTGTCTGTGTCTGTGTGTGTGTGTCTGTCAGTGTCTGTGTGTGTGTGTCGTGTCTGTCAAGTGTGTGTTGTGTCAGTGTCACATGAGAGAGAGAGAGAGAGTTAGGGTTTACCTAGAGCTCGAGGAGGAGGAGGGGGATGTCGGAGTAGCCGCAGCCGTGGAGAGCCGGTCGCCGGTCACCGGAGAGGGGGGGTGGGGAAATCGAAAGGTTTTGAAAACTTTTGAAATTTTCGCAAATGGGGGAAAAGAAAACTGAGCCCTAATTAACCAAAATTTAGCGACGTTTAGCTAATTCAAAAAAAACGTCGCTAAATAAAAATTTAGCGACGTCCAATACGTCGCTAAATATGTTGCTAAATATTTTTAATATATACGTCGCTAATTATGACGCTAAACGTTGCTAAATTATACATATTAGCGACGTTTAGCGACCTTAATCAAACTTATAGCGACTAATATTTTTAAATCTTAATAAAAATCGCTAAACGTCGCTAAATGTCGCCATTCAGCGACGTCTAGCGACGTTTTTTACGGAGTCGCTAATTTAGCGACGTTTTTATATGGAGTCACTAAAATGCGTCGCTAATCCCGCTTTTTCTAGTAGTGTCCTCTGCTGATGGTTTCTTGCAATCTGGCTTCTGTCAGTAACTCGGCATAAGAGATCCTGGACTGGGAGCTTGTGTAATGTTGGAGCTCCTGAGTCAGTATGCGATGAAACCTCTTAGCCTTGGCCAAATCATCTGGTATCAGGACAGCGCCATATTTACTAAGGCAACTAAACTCGGCATCGTACTCGTCAACTGTTTTGTTCCCCTGCTCCAGGTGGAGAAACTGATCGTACAATGCATCTCTGACGGTGTCCGGGAAGTACTTTCTTTCAAAGCACTCCAAGAATTGCTCCCAAGTCTGGTATATACCCAACTGGCGCTCCATGGATTCCCACCAGTGATGAGCATTACCATCTAGAAGTGTTCTTACACCCGTCATCCACAGCTCTGTAGGTAGCTGCGATGCTTCTAATAACTTCCTAGTGTGGGTAATCCAGTTGGTAGTTTCTTCTGGGCTCTCAATGCCTTTGTATGGCCTCAGACCCATTTGTACAAAGTTCTTTACTGAACCAAGTCTAGCTCGAGGTTCTGGAGCTAGTGCTTGAACTGGTACTGTAGTCCTCACGGCTATCCTTTCAAGAGTTGCTAGGAACTCTTGTCTCTGTTCTGCTGCTTGCTGTCTCTGCTCTGCAGCCAGTGTGGCGGCCTGTTGTCGTTGTTCCTGTATTATCATCTGGAAGAATTGAAATAGTTGTGCCTGGCCATCCTGCGGTGTCGATGAGACTGGAAGGTTCCCATTAGGTGGAATGGGAAGATCAAATGGAACTGGATTGTGAATCTGTTCATCTGGTCCTAGAAGTCTAGGAATTTTTGAGGTCCCTCCTTGAGTCTGACCATTGACACCAGGAGTTATGTCACCATCGGTGACAGTACATCCCTTCTGCATATCCATTTCTCTGCAGGTAATGTACACAACGATTAGAAGAAGTACATGAATCATTAAATAGAATGTAGAAGCATAAAATATGCTGGAGAATTGCCCGCGTAAAACATGGCTTCAGGACTTATCGCGTAAAGCAGAGAAGCGTAAAGTATAGATTCAAGTTGTCAGCGTAAAACATGGCTTCAAAGAAGTCAGCGTAAATATAGAACTTTAGAACTGTCCACGTAACATAGAGAAGCATAAAGTATAGCTTCAGAATTGTTCGCATAAAATAAAGATTCAAAGAAGTTTTGGCGTAAAGTAAGACTTCAGAGTTATCCGCGTAAAGCAGAGAATCAAGGTAGTTTGGCGTAGAACAGAGATCAAAACAGTCGGCGTAAAATAAGTTTCAGAACTGTCTGGGTAAAAGTTTCCGCACGTAAAATCTGTCCGCGTAAAGTTCTGCCTGCGTAAAGTCTGCGTAAAAATTTGCCTGCATAAAGATCTGCTAGCGTAAAAAGTATGCGCTTAAAATCTCCTGCATAAAGTTTGTTGCAACGTAAAGTCGTACGAGGAACTCTTTGTATTTTCTCGAATGACTTTGTCAGACAAATCAGTGATCCTAACATCTGACAAAAGTACTGCACGAAGATCGAGAGAACGACTGTGATGATAATTTTGGCACAGAGACCCAGGTTGTTGTTTAGTGACATATTTGATACAAGTTATTTTTACGCATCCGAAAGGAAGGAAATGGAGTCTTCTGAATACGCTGCCTACAGAAATAAGTTTTTACGCTCAAGATAAGACAAAATCAGATGCCACTTCAAAAAGTTGTCTCTCCACAGGGCTCGAGGCATATCTCTGCATTTAATGCACGAGATTTGGTCATGGCTGGGAAAAGCTAAGGCTGTAACAAATACGTTCATATCACCATCCTTACATTTTACGTCTAATCAGGTTATTCTACACTGGTTATCTATTATTCAGGAATTCTCAAGTTTACGCAGGGGTAGTTACCTACGTGGTTTGTATGACGTGTCATACGCAGGATTGAATGTGGGTAGCAGTCATTATAACCGTAGCGCAAAGGAGACAATCTTCTTCATAGTTTGGCTTTTTACGCCAACTAGGCATTCTTTTGGCCTTTACGCCAACCACAGTTATTTGGCTTTTACGCCAATCAAGAAAAAAGGATTTTTGGCATAAAATTTTGTTTTATCCAAATAGAGGATAGTTAAAAGGAAGAATGAGGTTTCAGTCAAGCATGGATGAGATCCTTATACTCTATTCTTATACGCAGGCTTGTTTGGTACAGTTACCAACCAAGACAATATATTCTTGACCTGCATGGGCCACCACCAAAAATATGTTATGCCCTAGTCCCAAAATACGTAGGACTAGGAATACGTAACACACCCAACCGTATGTATATAAACTCCAATATATAAAAACCATATACACACGTACGTTGTATATGAATATGCAATCCATCAGTAGTAATATACTGTCACAACAAGTCACACATAATCTATATCTCATCCACAGCACAAATAATAAGCAGGAATAAAGAGCTGAATAATATATCAAGAAGAGTATCAAGTATGATAGTCGGGTGGAAATAAATCTACTACAAAACGACTATACTGAAGTAGCACAAAATCTCTAAACAGTGGAAATAAATCACAGATACTCTGAGGGTAAGACCTCCTCAGTCAGGTAAGTAGAGTCAGGTCCAGGTCTGTACTCCTGTGGATACTCCTGCTCGTCCATATCTGGAAAGGGACCAGGTCCTCAGAGGGACGTAACAAGATACATATAAATATGCCAATAAAGTACTAAAATATAAACATCCAATGGGTCGCCTAACGGTCTACGTAAATGCAGTTTAAGAACAACTTTCCACCAAGTGGGCTATCTGGCAAAAAAATATGGGATTGGCATGACTCTCTCGGAGAATCAGGGGCCTCAAAGCATGTCGTCTTTTGAACGGCAGAGGCCGCCAATTGTATAGGGGTCATCACCGTCCGTATCTCCAGTGGAGCTTCCGGGTTACAGAATAAAAAGTGCAAAGGAGCCCAAATGCCTTACTTGTTGTTCTCTCTACCCCATGCTCTAAGCATGCCATATCCATGACACAATAAACCTCTAAATAACTGCCAGCTCTCCTAGCATACAAAGTTTCTATCAGCAGTCATCCCTAACGCACGGCCATGCATACAGGAGGCCAAACCTGTCACGCTGTCCGTGATCTATATGTGACTCACAACTCGTGTAATAACTGTGTCACAGCCAATGGACCTAATGATGCTCCATAATACTGGGGTTGTCTCATAAAGTAGGTCCAAAAATCTACATAAATAAATATCTATATAAGCAGAATTAAACATGCATGCATTAGCTGGAATGTAAATAATAGTACAAATGGCAAGGTATACTTGCCGAACAAAAGTTCTGTATAGTGCACGTCCAAAATAGTATTTTAGTTTGTTGTAAGAAGAAGTGGGTTAGGGTTTAGAAGAGTTATAATATATATAGAGATAAGAGGCGTTGGAGGCTGCTGTTGTTTCTTCCTATCATTGGTTTTAGTTGCGGTTGGGGAGAGTTTAGTAATAACATAGGGATAAGAGGCGGTGGAGATGTTTTACGCGCGGGTGAAAGGAAATTAAGCGGTGGGGGTTGTTTTACGCGCGGATGAAAGGAAAGTTGGTTTTTGCTATTGTTGTTGATATTTTCTTCTTTTAACGAGTTGTGGGTTCCAGCGGGTGGTAGGTTTAGGAGTGCGGTTTGGGTTTCGGGTTGAGATCCAAATAGGAATTCTTTTCTATTAAAAATATATTATATATATATAGAAAATTTTAAAAAATTATGTTGGTGTATACGGTTAAGCTAGCAACTGTCCAAAGGGTCTCCTACATGGAGTAAATTAGGAAAAATTTATAATGGCTCCATAAATCCCCTAATTACACAAACACCTCAAATTAAAATTAAATAAAATATATTCCCTCTATTTAACTTATAATTACTAAAATAAATTAATAATACGGTTTTTAGAATTAGGGGTTTTACAAATGGCGGGTGTGGAACTCGAACAAGGACACACACACACTGAGATGGTATTGTGTGTAAAATTGGATTGGGGGTTATGTGTGGAACTCGAACACAGACACACGGACGCACACACGGACACACACACATACACACTGAGATGATGTTATGGGTAAAACTCGAACATGGACACATGGACACACACACACACACTAACCCTACCCTATATATCGGTGAGTATGTTGTTTGTGGAATTGGATTGGAGATTAGTATTAAGTATAGTGTTTGTGGGTGTGACTTGAGAGTGCATATATGTGCATTGGTGTAAGTGCTCTTTTTAATATGCAAAGTTATGTGTTAAGAGAGTTATGTTCTAGTGTTGAGTATCAAGTGTTGGTGCATAAGTATAGATGTTAGCAAAGGGTGAAAGATGTATCTTAGTATATATATCATGGGTGTGGTTGAGGGTTGTAGGCAATGTGATAGGGTAGGTTGCTAACATAGGATACTTCAGTACTTTGTGTTGAGGTATCTTGATAGCTAGTAGAATATGTGAAAACTAATTAAATAGTGATATCTTAGTATTTATAGTTAAGTGTTAAGGTTTTAGGGAGATATAGAAATTTGGTTAAAGTATTATTGTGATGTGTTAGTATATAGCTAGCTAATGGATATTTGGCTAAGATATTATAAGGTATTTATTATATATAATCTATATTAAGTATATGATACATAATATAATATATTAGCCAGTATAGTCTATATTAACTAGTATAACTTAGAAATCTAGTATAGCAATGTATTGACCTAGAATGACTTGATAAACCCCTCCGGCACGGCTGCTCCCCTCGCACGTGTCCTCCAGAGGTCGTTAGGCTAAGATATTATAACGTTAAACTTAATATCACTTATTTAATATTTAGGTCGATCGTCCAGAGGCAACACTTGAGAATGAATCTATTAAAACTCTAGCAAAGGGACCAATTTATGCCGTCAAGATCTGGCCAACTTACTGTGTGAATGAATTTAGGTTCAAGTCAACAAATGCCCCAATAAGAGACAGCTTCCTGGATCTCGATTCTACAAAAAATAGTTGTTTGTGTATCAAATCTTTGAACTACAAAGACGTCGATCCAGACACTGATTTCTTTGGTATCTTAAGAGAGATTATGGAGTTGACATATAATTATGCCACAGAGCCTGCTAAGATCATGTTATTCAAGTATGACTGGTTCGATCCGATCCAAGATCAAGGTTGAAAAATTGACAAATATGGTCTTGTGGATACAAACTACTGTGGTCGATATCAAGAATATGAACCATTTATTCTATCAAGTCAGGCTCAACTAGTGTAATTCACAACTTTTCCTAAAGAAAAAATCAGAAGGTCGGATTGGTGGGCAGTCTGTAAGACTAAAGCTAGAAATACCTTTGACGTTGACGAAATAGCTTATCAGGAAGACGACCTACCTCTTGTTGTAAATATTGTAGATGTGGACTCAACGGAAGTTACTCATGATATATTTCATCAAGTGAAGAGTTAGAAGTATTAGAAGATGATGACAAAGTAGATAACAGTGAAGATGAAGAGAAAGTGGGGAAGGAAGATGAACAAAATAAATTTTCAGATGATGATTAAAAATTAAATAAAATTTATTTAGACTTGTGACATGGTGGCCTAATTTTCTAATATGTTTATCGTGGCCTAGTTTTTGGATGGTGACACTTTTTTGTGCCTAGTTCTGTGATACTTATGTTTGTGACGGTGATACGTATATATCTCTGTGTATTTACGGCCTAATTTCGTGATCGTTATGTTTTGTGATGGTGACACTTTTATCATTTAGACTTTTATTGTGGCCTAGTTCACAACTTCTGTGTATTTCTTTCTGTCATGCAATCTAAATATCTCCGTATATTTGTATTATTATTATATGTTGTTCTCAGATATGTCTGGCCAACGCGGATCATATTCCCATGGTAGATCCTCTAGACATAGTCCTCTTCAGGACACAGATACTTTTTCCAGATCCTTGTCCCCGAGTACTCCATACTATCAACCAGCAGTACTTCAGACTATGACTACGACGACCGCATACTATTGACCAGTAGTACTTTAGACTCCGACTGCAACGACCGTACGTGGTAGTACTCCTGGGACCAGCAGTACTCCTCGGACCAGCAGTTCCAGGCCCGAGAGTATCCCATCTAGTGTTCCTGCTCCGTCCAGTATTTCTGCTGCTGATGGTACCATAAAGACAGAGGAGGAGATGTCAGTCGAGCCGACTATGTCTCCATATTAGAGCGATTCTCCGTGCGCTCTACCGGATGAGACGAGAATAGAGATTTGGCCCGATGGCCCTACAAAGTAAGTTAATTAGTTATTTGTTTCTTATGAATATATATATATATATATATATATATATATATATATATATATATATATATATATTTACTTTTTAATGAGTTTAATTATCAGTGTATATATAGATATTGTCCCGCGACGGTACAGAGAGCACTGGGACATTTTTTGAGGCAAAACTATGGTGGACCATGATAAACTACTTGGATGCCTCGGAAGAAAGAAAGACGTTCTGGTTTGGGCACTTCAAGGTAAAAGTATATTTAATTTTAACATCAGTAATATTTTTATATTAATATACTATTATGCTTCTTGTAGATAACATATTTCTATCTACCACACCAGGCCGTACAGATCGAGCAACAGTTTCCTTCCGTTGCCGTCAAGCTGATCCGTGTGCTATGGATGACTAGAAGGCTCGAGATCACGAAGGAAAACTGATCCAAGGTTGGATCACGTCTGAGCATTGGACTGTAATGAGGGCTATATTCAACGAGGATAGGTATAGGAAAAAGTCGAAGAAGGCCAAGGCGGCTTGGAAGAGGGCAGAAAAGTGGTGAGGTGGGTCAATTTCGATAACGGATATTTCCGTCGCTTGGTACATCTTTTATTGTATACGTACAATTTCTCGCCACTCATAGGAAGGGGGACAACTTATCGATGATAGTGCGACATAGAGCTACGTAAGTATTACTCTTATATTTTCAAAATTTTGATATAACTTAGCAAAAATACATGTAATTAGTAATAAGTACCTAAGATATATAGTAAGTAGTACGCTTATTAATAGATATGCATTTTTTAGGATGAGTATATGAGGCTCGGCGAAGAGTGAACTCAGCACACACAGGGAGAGGGGGATAGTTCCTCGAAACCCCGGCCCACCCAGCTCCGTCAAATGACGAGATATGGATGAGAGCCGTTGGTAGTCTACATAGGGGTACGTACTATGATACAGTATCCTACGATACCTATGTTGCATCACAGTCCTCTAGGACACCCTCTATCGATGTGTATACCCCACAGCCCTCCCAGGAGTCGCAGTGAGCCCAGGAGAGAGTTGACCTTCAGATCGCACCTCTGCATGACGAGTTGATGTAAAGGATTACGGTACAGCCGCAGCCACAGATGAACAATGTGACGCTCATAGCATATTTTGAATCGTTGGAGGGTAGCAACATGGAGCTGAGGGATCTGGCCACATCGATAGAGAGCAACGTAACGTCTCTACAGGAGTCACAGTTGACCGTGGGCGCTACACTATCAAGGATGCAGGCGTCATATATTGAGATAAGAGAGCGAGTGGAGATCGTAGGCGCTTCACTATCGATGATGCAGATGTCACATCTTCAGATGGGCGATCGAGTAGAGCATAGTACTAGGAGGTTGTTATCTTTCATGGATGACAGAGTTTGAACAGCGACGTTCTCCTGGTCCACCTGCATCATCATCTACATCGACTCCTATATCGGGTTCCATGATGCTTACAAAAGAGCAGTTTGATATTCTATTATCTCAGATTCGACGTAGCTCCTCCTCCTGATCAGTAGTAGATTTTTTGTCATGTGTATATTGGTCCATTTATTGGAGTTTGTAGTTATTATTTGTACACTTTTATTGTGTGACTTATTTGTATATTTTTATTGTGTGACTGAATATTGTGTGACTACATTTGGGCCTTAGAGTCTTCTTTTTATTGATTTATTTTATCATTGTTGTTATGTGATTATATCCGTGTTGAGTGTTCTACCGAAGGGGTCGACAAATCCAAAAAATTCAACGGAGGTTTGCTCCGGATCTGTCTTTGAAATATGATAACGCATGCGTGTTATACTGTGATATTGCAGGCATTCATTTATTTTAGTTTTTTATTTTTTAATATTAGTGACATTTAGTGACATCCTTACGCGTCGCTAATGACGTCTATAAACTGTCTTATGGCGTCACTGATCGTCACTACACGTATCTAAATATTGTTGTCATGGCAATTTTGGCCATGTCAGCTATTCGTCGTTGATTCTATAGTGAGGGGATCCCAACTTATCTTATTCAATCGGTTTGAGTAAATGACATATTAGTACCAAACTTTCATATTACTTCTTGTCTTCTTTTGTAGAGCATTCATTCTTCTCTTGTGGCACCAGTTATAAAGAGTTTATCAAATTTTAATTTTTTTGGTATAGTTGATCTTAAACTTAAGAAATTGTAAGTAGAAAATTTTATTTCTCCAAGAAACTTAAAGATACAAATATCTAATATACTGAGGGGATCCTAACTTATCCAATTCAATCGGTTTGATTAAATAAGATATTTATCCCTAGATAAATATATTTTTTGGTAAGTTAATGATCTACCAAATAATATATTGATACCATGCTAGAATATATATATATATATACCTTTGGGGCAAAGTTAAGTGAGATGAAAGCCCTTCAGGGTCGATTTCTTCAGGGTCGATTTGAGGGTCATTCGGTAGCCAAAATTATAAAATTACACAAGTTTTAATATATATATATATATATATATATATATATATATATATATATATTAAAACTTGTGTAATTTTATAATTTTGGCTACCGAATGACCCTCAAATCGACCCTGAAGAAATCGACCCTGAAGGGCTTTCATCTCACTTAACTTTGCCCCAAAGGGCGTACAAAGTCATTCAACACAACCCAAAGGCTACAATCCGGATCGTAGGCCCTACTCCATGTTGGCCGTACCGAATCTTTGCTACGTCCTGCCTGCTGGCCCGCTAAGCCTAGCCCGTACCCGGCCAGCACCGTCGACTATTTTTAATTTAATTTCCACCACTGGAATTAAATTACTTCATCCAATTCATGAACCCACAACCACTTGGGGGATGACTCAAACTTATCCATTGGAGCTATAAATATAACTCCCACCATGATTGAAAAATAATACATGGTTGTAATACCACCTAACCAGGATGAAGTATATTTCTACCTAGCCACTAGAACTAGGAGGCTTTGACACACACACACACGCACACACACACACACACACACACACATATATATATATATATATATATATATATATATATATATATATATATATATATATATATTTGATACCGCCCGAAGCACTAAACAACACGTGCGTGCGTGTTTTTTTTATATTTCCTAAGTGTTGTTTTTATATAAAACCTGACCCAAACCAGGTTTCGAGATAAAACCTGACCCAAATCCGATAGAAAATATGCATCTGATTGGACCTGAATAAGGAGGAAGTAAACCCCAGCTCGACCAACAATTAGGAATGAGTCGAGTCGAACTGGTCCATTGACCGGACCAAAGTTGACCCAGTCCGAATTTGATCGAACCGAGCCTTTAGTATATTTGATACCGCCCGGAGCACTAAACACCTTAAACTATTGCCAATGGTACTAAATAGTCTCTTACACTCCAAACTGTCCCTAAATATGGTAGGGATGTACACAAAATTAGAGTAGACACCTACTAGGTTCAGCCCGTTAGGGCTCACACCGCATTGCCGGGGACCATGCTTCACTTGTACCACAATAAGTGTGTAATCATAGATTTGGTCTTGGCTTGACTCAAGCACAATCTTTGACATGCTCAATGCTCGAGCAACTAGCAATCTTTCCCTGTAGAGTGGTAGGTAGCCAAAGGTTCCCAACTTTTATTTCAATCCGGCATGAATCTTTCCTATTCTGCAAGTTCTATTCTCTGGTGGTTAGAATAGATACGTGAAACGTGGAAGGAGTTTATAATTATTTATGAGCTAATCTTAGATACCACATGGGGCGATATGTATGATTTCTTCGTAGCATTCCACCGTCACATATTGCATCAACCGATGAGAAGGAAAGCGTGTGACTGCTGTTGTTAAAATTTTGTTTATAGGTCAATGATTCTAATTGTCTTCATAAAGACATTGCCATGATGTATTAATTTATATGTCTTCATAAAGAAACAAGAAGGAGGAACTCCTATACAAGCTGAAGCACTAAGAATCCAATTAGCATTGGATCTGTTTAAAAGAAGGAATCTCCACCAAGTCATTGTAGAAGGCGACTGTAAAGTTCTAGTCGATTCTATCAACTCTCCGGCGTCACCTAATCTTTGGTTTGCACGTCATACTATCATCGACACTAGACAAATTTTACGATCGGCTAAAGAGCTCTCATTTTTTTCATAGAAGTGCCAACCAATGTGCACGTCATACTATCATCGACGATCAGTGGATTGAGCCATGGGAGCATATTATTTCTTTAATTTATTAATGGTGGGAGTTGGGAGTAGTGGACCAACAAGACGTGCAACGTAGCATGTGCAAAGTCCCGTACGAAATGTCGGGCCAAATAAGAAAAGACTATGGCAACCAGAAACCCCAACATGTTACAAGGTATCTCTTACCTAGTAATGGTTGTCCACGACACGTTAACAATCTGTAACCAAAATGGAGAATACAATACTCATTCCACAACCTTCAAACCAAAATAAAAAAAGACTGTTAGGTCCAGTCTGAATTGGTATAAGCAAAATTTTGGAGCCCCAAATATGATAAAAGATTTGATTTGATGTAATTAAAAAATCTATATTAATTTGATTATATTTCAAATTTGTATCAAATATTTAATTTGAGCATATTTAGACGTCCATAATTGGTGTTTCCTATTTTAGATAATGAGTTTTCTATTTAGGAATTCTAGGACCTAAAGTAGGATTTCTTATCCTATTTATAACGGTGAGAGTGGAGGAACAAAGAATAGAGCACAAAGGTAAAGATTCAGGGGTGCTTGTCCAAAAAAAATCTAAGAAAAATTCTGTGCTTTGCTATTAGAACTCGCCATCCAAGACAAAAGGAAGAGGAGATCTGATCGAGGAGTCATCGTCTTCGTTAAGGAAAATTGCTACAAAATTTGTGAGTGATTTCAATTGTAATCTTTGTCTTTTCTTCTTGAGTTTGGTGAGGGGGTTGAACATATTAGGGCAAAGGATTCATCATTAATTTTGTCAATCTTGAAATTTTACTTGAGTTATATAGATTAGAATTTGTCCAGATGACGTAGTCATATCCATATACGTTATCTTTATTTGTGCTTGGTGTTCGTTAGACAGGGGTTAGTTATCTCAGGTGGGTTGGCCTAAGTTTTTACTATGGTCAATCTCAGACACGGTATCAGAGAGCTTGCATGACGTTTCTGATCCCAACATCTGGTATCAGAGCTCTTGGCTCTGGTCTGATCGTCAGATACCAATATATAGTATCAGAGCTCTAAGGTTTGTGAGAGGGAAGGTGCAACCATATCTATAGAGAAAATAACACAAGTTTGATCACCCTTACAGGGGAAACTGGACGATTTGGAAGCCAAGGATGGAGGATCTACTCTAGTGTAGGACTTGCATGGTTCGTTGAGGGCAATAACGCTAAGCCATCAGAGAAAGCTACTGAAGACTGGAAATGACTGGATCAGAAGGTCGTCGGATTCATCCTCTAATGGCTGGACGACTTAGTTTTTTACCATGTGTCCATGGAGAGTTTAGCAAAAGCATTGTGGAAGAAGCTACATTCGCTATACGAAAGGAAGATGGCTGGCAACAAGATATTTTTTATTCGCCAACTTGTCAACTCAAAGTATACGGAGGGTACCTCGGTGGCACAACATCTGAACGAGGTTCAGGGTATCATCAATCAGCTGTCTACGATAAAGATAGTGATTGATGATGAGCTTCATGCCCTTCTGCTTTTGAGTTCTCTACCGAAAAGCTTGGAGACGTTGGAAGTGTCAGTGAGCAACCCCGCACCTGACAGAGTTATCACGATAGAGGTAGTAAAAAATAGTTTATTGAATGAGGAGGTCTAGCATAAGAAAGTAGAATCTTTGCAGGAGTCTTCTCTAGTTTGTTCCTACGGAATGGGAAGACCCAAGTCACATGCGAGGACAATAGAGAGTTCTCAGGATCTTGCGACTGTGGACCACAAGGAGGGCTACTATCATTGTGGAGAAATGGGTCATATCAAGAGGAACCGCATAAAGCTCAAAGCTGAGAAGGTTAGAGGCAAGGATGATCATGAGGATCTCACGGCTGTGGGAGATATTATCATCGCAAAAAATGACATAGAAGAACCTTATGGCATATGTCATGACAACGATTACGTCATAGACATGGGGACATCGTATCATACCACTCTATATAGGAGGATCTTCACGTCATATCGAGGTGGTAGGTCTGGACATGTGAAGATGGGCAATAAGGGGACGAGTGCAGTTATAGGCATCAGTGATGTGCACTTAACAATGGAGCTTGGTGAGAATCTCCTTCTCACTGGTGTACAATATGTAATGAGTTTGAGCTATAACTTGATTTTGGTAAGGAGACTGACGGATGATGGCTGTCATAGTTTATTTGAGGGCAAATATTAGATGCTTACGAAGGATTTCCAATAGCTGGCTCAAGGAGATTTATGTTGTGGCATGTACAGGCTCAAACCGTTGAGTAGTACAGGTCCACCACAGACATCAGATGGAGGCTCGAGAGGTGTTTAATAGGAGGTGGATCATCAAAAACATGTTGAGGAGGGTCTTTGAGATACTTTGAGGATTACGGAGGATTTGATTAGTTGAGGCAAAGCGACGAATGGTGATGAGTAAAAGATTGAGGGTCAGTCTGTTGGTCTCATGACACTGGTCGATCTCCAGGTGGAGGTTGTTCTACGGATCTAATTTTGGCAAAGGGTGGTTTGCCAAAACTTTGCAGAATAATATCGGTTTCAACAGTTTGAAGTCAGGGAGGAGATTCAGGTTTGCAACAAACTCAATATGATGCAGGTGCATCCCTATCCACACAGTTCCGGAGGAGTTATGGGTCATTGACGGCGTACACAGTGTATGATGTTCTGTTCGAGGATGCATGTGTATGGGGGAGCATTAGTGTCTGACACAAAGGTGGACAGGTTCAGGAGTTCAAATTTCAAGGGAATCACACTATCCGCTTGGTTGGGCTAACCAAGGGAGAAAAAGCTCGTCGGAACAGTGGTACATTCTGGTAGAAGACTAAAATTGGGGACATACAACCAAGACTCACGGTAAGACTGATAATCAGGGACTTTAATCTTGGTCATGTCATTGATTTTGGTAGGATCTCATTGGTATAGGAGACGCTACGCATGGCAGCTGGCATCGACGTGACGGTCAAGGAGCTGGAGATGAAGGAAGATGCTAAGCAGCTCGAGGGATCGTGGATCGGTAGCATAGTGGAGCAGGAACTCTATCTCGAAACAACATGCATGCTATCCAATTGAGGAGTCATAAGGTCAACACCCTCTCATCAAACTGGAGGGGGAGTATGTTGGATCCAGTCTGAATTGGTAAGCAAATTTTGGAGCCAAGAATGGTAAAAGATTTGATTTAATTTAATTTAAAATTTAAAATTAATTTAATTAGATTTTAAATTTGTATCAAATATTTAATTTGACCATATCTGGACGTTCATAATTGGTATTCTCTACTTTCGATAATGGATTTCTGTCATGTCCCAGTACCGGAATACGGAGACCGACATGTCCAGCTACCCCGTACAAGGTATTGAATATCGTACGGTAATCACGGTTGTAGATAGACAAGGGGATGCATAGTACAAGCAAGTCACTTAGGGTTACAGAGAACATATATTGTCTCAATCAGTCAAACAAGAATAACAAAAATAGAACATGTATGATAAAGCTGAAAGGTGTCCCAATTGCCCCATCAACATGTTCTAGAAACCAGTTGTACAAAATAAGAAGTTGACAGAGTAAAAAATGTACATGACCATGATCAGCTGTAATATGATTAATTACAATCATGTAAGAAAACTAAATGTCCAGATCTACGGATAAAAAGTATCGGTGGCTAAATACCCAAAAGAGAAAATGCACAATAACGAGCAGGAAAGAAGAAATCCACTCGTGTCCCTCGACGGTCATCTGTTGGGTGCACGCCATTGTTCAGGCAGAAGTACGCTGGATCCTCGTGTGCTGGATCTAATCCTAACCATGCAAAACCAGTGGGGTTAGACCCCAAATAGCAAGTACCATGAATGAAGAAACAAAAGAGAAATAAACACACACACACACACACACACACACACACACACACACACACACATATATATATATATATATATATATATATATATATATATATATATATATATAGTTTTGTCTCATAGTTTTGGTCCATAGCCTATCGTGATACAACAATCTAACCCTACAACCAAATAAGGACAAGGGTTAGACCATCGCACCATGATAGTCCATGTCCCTAAACTATTTAACAGAAAATAAAACCAAAAATAAGTTCAATTATAATATCAGCCAATCACTTGTACGACTTTCTAGGTGGATTCTGGGTTATCCCAGAGGTATTATGCATGCAATGGAAATTCTCAGATCGAACCATGTGCTAGCAGGGCTAGCTGAGCCCTAAATCGTCGTATCGCACGCAGTAATTATGCACCAGTGCGTCGCAAGGCCACCATGCTAAGATCGCATAAAACACATAGTATAATATAATAATCGGATATAGCAATCCACTAAAGAGGATTTAAATAATATCCAAATGGTGGCCAGCCTTCACTCCCCAGATGATTGGGAGTGGCTAGTTAAGCACAATCTCAGGATTCCGTCTCTCCCAATGCTCTACAAGTTTTATTTGCCTAATTAATCCTACGGTTATCTAAAATCACATAGCATGGTCACATGTTATTCCCCTTATATATCGAACTACAGTACGGGCACACTGGATGCGAGTCCACTTTGTCACTTGGAAGTTCAATTTGGATTCATCCAGCATGATGCAACGATCCACACAAGTCCTAGCCACGCTTGGTTATTGACCAACTATCATGTTCATGCTGAAGAAAATCGTATCATATCAAATTTTACGTAGCACGTAGGTATACCTCAATGTGAAACATGTACCATAAAAGCGTAGGAACACTTAGCACGTAGGAACACATAGCATGTAGTAAGTGTATCATCACAGATACGAATAGTCAAGTTAAGTCACCCATCAGGGATAAATCACATGAGTTCTATCACTACCAGAATAAGGCAAATTACCGACGCAGGAAAGCATCGCCCAATGTCAAAAATACGTTGCTAATACCGAGTAGCGATGTATTTAAAAATGTTTGGCCTTAGTCGCGAAAAATAAAGTCGCTGATTAAAACAACGTCGAAAAATGTCGCTCTAGCGACGTAATTTACTGATGTTGCAAAGTCGTAAAAATGGCGACTCTTAGCGTCGAGTGTCGCCAAATTTGTCACGTTAAAATTTAGTTGATAATTTTCGTTAAATTTAGCGACGACCTGCGATATTAGATATTTGTATTAGTTGCTTAGAGAAAGAAAATTTTCTACTTACCATTTCTTAAGTTTAAGATCAACTCTGGCAAAATAATAAAATTTGATATACTCTTTATAACCGGTGTCACAATAGAAGAATGAATGCTCTAAAAAAGAAGACATGAAGTAATATAAAAGTTTGGTATTAATTATTCACGAATATTATATTCTAATAGTTGCTTGGTGTCACGCCCTGCTCTTAGAATACTGAGAAAGGCGGGGACGGACTAGGCCAGCTATGTCGTGCAAGGTATAAAATGTCATACAACCATTATGGTTGTCTAGTAGATGAGTGGGAGGAATTTAGCATGCAATGATGTCGATCCTAAGGTCGATAAATCCTAGTAACTCAATCTGACAACAATCATTATCAAGGGTATATCATACATAAAAGTAAAAAAGGCATCCCAAAATATAAATAATATATGATCATGAAGTTAGTAGGGCAAAAAGTTACACTAGTAGAGTATAAATATACATGATCGTAATACTAGCTAGGTGCAATATACACAATCTTGCTAACTGAAGTCAAAAGGGACATGCTCCAAAATAATAGGGCTAACACATTCAAAATCTAACGCCATTAAAGAATATAAACTACGAGTGGTACAGAAAAAAAACCCACTCGATCGCATATTGGGGCCGCTGATATAAGAGTGTTGGCCATCAAGCTGAAGGTACGGCAAATCCTCTGTCTCCTCAGGTAAA
Source organism: Iris macrosiphon (assembly GCA_036927795.1). NCBI lineage: Eukaryota > Viridiplantae > Streptophyta > Magnoliopsida > Asparagales > Iridaceae > Iris > Iris macrosiphon. Next base: position 66,806,108 of record JAYESA010000005.1, on the reverse strand, counting down.
TCTAGTCAATCAAACCAGTGGAGTTAGAACCCCAAGAAACAAGTGCCACAAAGGAAGCTCAAGGTGATTGACAAAACTCCACAAAACCAAATCAACAACGGTAATAAGACAAAAGTAAATAAATGTGTATCGAGACTTGTGATGTACTAACGTACGAATATTAAGATAGAACTGAGAAAGGTGAAATGAATAGCTAAACTTAAGCTAACTATAGAGCGGGGTAATATAGCGAGCAGCGAGAGAGCATAGGGACTACTATGAAGACGGACTACAAACAGTAAACCAAATAATGTGTCACGACCCGCACCCAGAATTTGGGCATGAGTCGTGGGTACGTCCAGCCTACGCCGCAGCATCGGCGGTAGAACGCTGTCTAGGTCTAAACATAATATATCCTGTCAAATCTCAACTCCGTACGGAGGACAATGATAATAATCCACAGTTCTATGATATACTCAATCACAAGCTAATAGAAATCATAGCACGATGAGAATAGAAAAGAGTTCTAATAAAAACCAACCACAATAATCCAACTCAAATCCTGGGTCTAAATGACCTCACAAAGTCACAAAATAATAAATACATCTCAGTCTCAGTCTAAAACAATAATGCAGAAAAAAGTAGTCTAAGAGCAGCCAGGTACGTTCTCCTCTAGGCTAGGCAACTCCTCTGGGGTTTCTGGAGTGAAATCACCCTCTAATCCTGGGCCGTAATGAGTGGGGCAAAGATCCTCCAGGTCCTCTGAAAAATGTTATCCAGTCAGGATTGGAGCGAAGCACAAGCACTAACAGCAGTTTCATTAAATTGACAAAGTCTATAAACAGTGTAAGAGATACAAGATGGAAATAAATGCTGAAAATGAGAAGTACAGGAGAAAATGAAATAGACAATAGAGCATCTAGCAATGAACAATAAACAGTGAATGCTAGAACAAGTAAATCTGAATAAAGATAAAACATCTAGCTAAGTGTTTGAAATATTAGTTTATCATGTGATCGGCTTGGGACTAGATCAGGCTGGTTATATATGATTAACTATGATTCTTGTAGGTCAGGCTAACCATATGGTTAGCTATGATGCATGTAGTGGTCAGGTTAATCATATATAACAGCTATGATGCATGTAAGATGGTCAGGCCGCACCCAACGTGAGAAGTGGGGTGAGCTATGATGCATGTAAAGGATTTGGATATGATCACATAATCTACTAATAGTTCCCCATCCTCCAGCTAGCACGATGGATTCCAATCATGACTCCTCATGATGGGGATCTAGGGTGCTAACCCGTGTATCCATAGTGTCAGAATCAAGTATGTAATACACTACAATTTATAGAAGTAATCAACAATGAAAACTGTCAGAGAATGTACTCGCCTGTGGTCCTGAGCAAAGTGTGAGGATCGATGTCCAAAGTGGGATCACAATGACCTATTTATAGAATATTAATGTCAGATATTAAATCAAAAGAATAACATGTTTAACAATTTAAATACGAGGTTTCTAGGTCATTTCTGAGGTTTACTGGTCAATACTAGGTCCACTAGTCCAATTATATATCATACTAAGGGTACCTAACTTATATTAGTTAATAACTTAACTAGTAACTTAATACCTAATACCTATTTGGTATCTAACCTTACCTACTATACATGATACCAATTTAAACAATGCTAAATACAATTGATTTCATACACATAGGTACTCACTTAATGATACATAGTTGCACACACACAGTTCTAATTAACTAAGACACCCTACACCAACACTATCCTACATCCACACACAAGTAGACACTGCTACCCACAGGAAAATTGACCTAGATACACATAGACACAGCCATTGGATACTGATACATTACCTACACCCTACTGGACTACACACAGAAATACTAGGATACACTCTCAGGCATTCTCACACACAGAATACATAGAACCTGGAATTTCTCACTGATCTCACTGTACAGAATTTCCCTTAATGCACACTGCACAGTTCTGAAAACTGGCACAGCACACACATTAACACCTAGGTATTTCTGCACAGGACCTCCCCCAATGCACATACATAGGCATGCACAGTTATTGATACTCATACCTACACACAGAGACAGGTAATGCTGAGACACAGCTAACTCAGTCACCTCACATTGAGACACTGAACTGATACTCTCTTAACCCCTAACACATGTTAACTAATAACTAAAATTCCCTCACTAAAAGACTGCTCACATACCTTAACTCAGGGATACTGAGAATCACTTCTCAGTCCAAATGCACAGATACATAATCACCACTGACACACTCTACCCTAACTAGCTACTGATACAAATCCCTCACTCACACACACCTAATTCACTGCATAGCACAGTCCAACATATTGGAATTAAAATCCTACATACTGAAAATACACACACACACAGATGACACAAAACACACATTGGTTCATTTGTTCATCTACCCACTAATACACAGCTACACATAGCTATCTAACACAGAATTCTGCACATACACAGAAATCTGGGACAAAATACTCTACACACACTACTACACACAGAATACATAAAAAGCCTACACACACAGACACATTCTGAACAAGGACACACCCTCACACATTAACACATAGGTAAACACTGATATTGAGGCACAAGGTGCTAGGTTCTAGGATACATACACAGGTAGGTGCATACCCACAGTATGCTCACACCTAGCTAATCCACAACTACACTGTCACACAGAACTCACTACACAGTATACTGCTATTGATAAATAAAAACTTGGGACACTCTTCAAACAGGGTCACACAGACACAACTACACACTGATACATACAATAATTCACTGATACTAGACCTATACACAGACACAATACATAAACACTGAGACACACACTATATCCTAACCCAAACACACATAGGTATACTCAGGTCTGGATACACAATCTCACTGCACATATATGTTATGTTTCTAACCAACCTGGGAATTCTGAGGCATATACAGACACTTAGGCATCTCACACATACATAGATATATTAATTCCCAGGTTTTAAAGTATGAACTACACTCTCTCTCTCTCTCTCTGAATCACACAGTTCTCACTGAGATACATGACTGATACTCAGTTTTTATTTTCTTTTTTTTTCCTGCAGCAACTATACTGAACATAATGCCCCCACCCCCCCAACTCGACTGCTCAGGATTCCACAGTGCACATAGCACAAACCCGAACCTACACTGCACAGAACTCCCCAATGCACAGAATTCTGCACATACACAGTACATCTCTCCCAAGCCCGACTGCACTGTACACACAGTCATCAACTAGGTTCACTGATACATAATTTCTCCCCCCTTTCTCCCAATACTCAGAGTTCTACACAGCTGAACCCGACTGTGCACAGAACCCTCTTCTAGTGCACAGGAAAACCAATAAATAGTTAAAACACAGGCAAATATATGATGTATATAGGTTTATAAATCAAAACATGCATAGATTCGAATACCTAGATGGATAACTCCTAAATGAACATTTCATCAAACACATTGCAGTGCAGAAAACCAATATACATACAAACCCATAAATTCCCAATCCAAACCCTAAGAATCGAGTTCAACCTACCCATATGTGATGAAATCAGTCTCCCTACAAATACCTAGGGTTAGGGTTCCTGATAATTGGAGAAAACCCCATGTTGGTCACCAAAACCCAATCCAAAACCCTAAAAATCGAACTACACAGCAAGGGTGTTTCCTAATGGGTATGAACAACCGAAAACAGAATTAAAATGAATAGAAATAGGGTTTTACCTAGGGAGATGGCTTCTTCAATGGAGGTTCTTCTTCTCCAAGGCTTCTTGACCCAACCCCTTGCTTCTCTTTGCTTTGGAGGAGGAAGATGGAAGCCCTAGGGTTAAATCTCGAAAATTGGGTGGGGAGATGGTTTCTCTTGATGGAGGCTAGGGTTTCTCCTTTCTACATGAAGGATGGCTTTGTGAGAAGCTTCCCTTTTATATTAAACCTAGCTAGGGTTTCTAATGCATTGTTTTAGGTTAAACCCCTAGGTTAGGTCATGCAAAACCTAATTAACTAAGGTTTAGTCAGTCTAGGGCTGGGGTTTCCAACCTAAAATTTGAATTCTAGGGTTCTCTAGAATTTGGTTTACAATTTAGGGTTTACTCATTAGGGTTTGTCCTGATGCGTTCTAGGGTTTGACCTAAAAACAAATATCACTCACAATTATATTTAGTTTATAAAACTCAACAATTTAATTAATATATAATTATTCAAATAGTGAAATTACACAAATGCCCTTATTTGGAAAAGTGGTAGTGACAAGTCTACCCTCCTAAAAGAAATTTCGTCCTCGAAATTGGACTGAACTAGAACAAGAGTGAATCTGAAAAGGAAATATACCTCAAGTCTAGAAGAGATACGGGTATTGCTCGCGCATCTCGTCCTCTCTCTCCCAGGTTGACTCCCCTGGAGAGTGATGTCTCCATGCAACATGAACCAAAGGAATAGTTTGGTTCCGCAACACCTTCTCTCTGCGGTCCAAGATCTCTACGGGCTGCTCAGGGTAGCTGAGCGTCGGACCAACCTCAATCTCCGAGTAATCAAGTACGTGACTAGGGTCGGCCACGTACCGTCTCAGCTGCGACACGTAGAACACATTATGCACTCCCTCCAATGCAGGCGGCAAGTCTAGTCTATACGCCACTGCACCTATCTTCGCGAGAATACCGAAGGGTCCGATGTAGCGTGGGCTAAGCTTCCCGCCTCTGCCAAAATGAATCGTGCCACGCGTCGGAGAAATCCGTAGGAATACCAGATCGCCAACCTAAAACAAAACAGTCTCAACACGCAGTCTAAACAAACAAACACAAACCAGAAAATTAACAATCTATACCTGAAACTCAAGGGGTCTACGGTGGCTGTCGGCCCAATGCCGCTGTCTGTCCTGCGCCACTCGCAGTCTGTCTCTGATAAGTTTCACCTTTTCTGCTGCATCCACGACCATTTCTGGTCCTAGCAAGGCTCTCTCTCCAACGTCGTCCCACGATAGCGGTGTACGACACCTCCGTCCATAAAGAGCCTCAAATGGTGACATCTCGATGCTGGCCTGGTAGCTGTTGTTGTAAGCAAACTCTACCAGGTGCAGATGATTCTCTCAAGAACCTCCGAGATCTAAAACACAAGTGCGTAGCATATCCTCGAGAGTCTGAATAGTCCGTTCAGACTGCCCGTCCGTCTGGGGGTGATATACGGTACTGAACTTGAGCTGAGTGCCCAAGCTAGCCTGCAGACTCCTCCAGAAGTGGGAAGTGAAACGACTATCCCGATCCGAGACGATGCTCACAGGAACTCCATGAAGTCTAACAATCTGTCGTACGTACATCTCTGCTAGCTTCTCTGTCGATGTGCCCACCTTGAAAGGTAAGAAATGGGCTGATTTGGTCAACCTGTCCACGATGACCCAAATCGCGTCCTTCCCTCCTGGAGAACGTGGAAGCCCTGAAACAAAATCCATGGTCACGTGCTCCCATTTCCACTCTGGGATCGGTAAAGGTTGAAGCAACCCACCTGGTCTCTGCCGGTCTGCCTTTACCTGCTGGCACACTAGACACCGGGATACGAAGCGTGCTACCTCGCGCTTCATTCCATACAACCATACGTGCTCCCTCAAGTCTCGATACATCTTGTTGGCACCGGGATGCATCGAGTACTGAGAGCGGTGTGCCTCCTGCAAAACCTCCTCGCGTAGCTCCCCGCTCGGCACACACATCCTCGTGCCGTGCCGTAAGGAACCATCATCTGCGATAGTAAAGTCGTCCGACAATCCCATCCGAATTACCCTGATACTCCTCAGAGCCTCATCATCGTACTGCGCAGCTCTGATCATGTCCATCAGTTCGGACTGTATCTGTAATCCCCACATCTGAATCTCAGTACCGGGAACTAACACTTTAATCTCCAAGCTCTCCAAATCAGCCAACAAATGCCTATCTGTCGTCAAGTACATAGCCGTCGGATACCTGCTCAAGGCATCGGCGACTACGTTAGCCTTCCCTGGGTGGTACTGCAATAAGATGTCAAAGTCCTTCATCAACTCTAACCACCTCCTCTGCCTCATGTTCAGCTCCTTCTGTGTGAATACGTACTTCAAGCTCTTGTGGTCTGTGAAGATCTCCACATGCTCTCCGTACAGATAATGCTTCCATAGCTTTAGAGCGAAGATAACTGCTGCCAACTCCAAATCATGGGTGGGATAGTTCTTTTCATGAGGGCGTAACTGCCTGGAAGCATAGGCAATTACCTTCCCGTGCTGCTGAAGAACGCATCCCAGACCCTTCCCTGAAGCATCACTGTATATGGTGAAACCACCTGTCCCTGCTGGCAACGTCAAAACTGGAGCTGTTGTCAACCTCTTCTTTAGTTCATCAAATGCAGCCTGGCACTCCTCCGTCCAGACAAAATCCACATCTTTCCTAGTCAATCTGGTCATCGGCGCTGCAATCTTGGAGAAGTCTTGTACAAACCTCCTGTAGTATCCTGCTAGCCCGAGAAAACTCCTGATCTTAGCTACCGAACTAGGGGTAGCCCACGACTCCACTGCCTCGATCTTCTTTGGGTTTACAGAGATTCCGTCACCCGATACCACATACCCAAGAAATTCGACCTTGTCAAGGAAGAATTCACACTTAGAGAGTTTCCCGTACAGCTTCTCCCTCCTGAGAGTCTCTAAGACCAACCTCAGGTGCTCTTCGTGCTCCTCCGGGGTCTTGGAATACACAAGAATATCGTCGATGAACACTACCACGAACTTGTCAAGGTACTGGTGGAACACCTTGTTCATCAGATTCATGAATACTGCCGGTGCATTGGTTAAACCAAATGGCATCACCATGAACTCAAACTGGCCGTATCTGGTCCGAAAAGCTGTCTTCGGCGTGTCTTCTTTCTTCACCTTCACCTGGTGATAGCCTGACCTCAAATCTATCTTTGAAAACACTCTCGCCCCGCTCAATTGATCGAAAAGATCATCTATCCTCGGCAGCGGGTACTTGTTCTTGATAGTGATATTGTTCAAAGCTCTATAATCAATGCACATACGCACCGTGCCGTCCTTCTTCGGTACGAACAATACCGGAGCTCCCCATGGTGATGAACTGGATTTGATGAAGCCTTTGTCCTGCAACTCCTCAACTTGCTTCTTCAGTTCTGCCAGCTCGCTGTTGTTGACTCTATAGACATGTTGTGAAATGGGCTCCGCTCCTGGAACCAAGTCTATAGAGAACTCAACATCTCTGTCTGGCGGCAAGCCTGGCAACTCCTATAGAAATACATCCAGGAACTCTGCTATTAGAGGATGTGGCAACTCCTCTTCTTCCGTCCTGGCTCCGCAAAACGTGCTCCTCCTCTGTTCCGCTGCTTCCCTGACAACCTCAAACTCCGGCTCTCCTGGTGGTCTAAATAATACTCTGCCTCTATGACAATCTATAGTAGCATGATGCCTACTCAACCAGTCCATTCCGAGTACAATATCGTACCCCGGAAGTGGCATGACAAGTAAGCTCACGCTCAACTCTCGGCCTCCTACTGACACCCTCCGGTCCTTGCAGTGATCACGGACTAGGATAATACCTCCACCAGTCATGATCTTGCAAGTCCTAGCTAATGGTTCTGTGTCTAAATGATGTCGAAGTGCATATGATACAGACACAAAACTATGGGAAGTGCCAGAATCGAATAAGGTAAATGCGGGAATACAATCGAGAAGAACCGAACCTGTGATCAAGTCTCCTGCTGGCTCGGTCTCCTCGACTGCCATGGCGTATGCTCGCCCCTGGGGTGCACCTCTCTGCTGCTGATGCTGGACGAACTTCTGATGTTGTGGTGGAAGTGGTCCCCTCTGTTGTTGGCCTCCTGGTACGGTAGGTACCCTGTCTGATCCTCTCTGGGCGGCTGCTCCACCCTGACCTGGACGAAAGGTAGGACAATCCTTCAGCTGGTGTGTCGTCGATCCGCAGGACAGACATGAGCCCAATCTCTTCCTGCAGATATCTCTAGTATGTCCCATCTTCCCGCAGTACGCACACTGGATGGCGGGCTGAGTCTGCCTCTGCTGCTGTTGCTGAACCTGCCCTCGGGCAGGTGCCTGGTGCTGCTGGTGCTGCTGCTGAAAGTGTGGACGCTTGCCTGGTCCCGCACTACTGTTTGCTCCTCCGGAACCATCGCGTCCCCTCTTGGGCCTGAGGCCCAAGTTGTCCTCGGCTACTTGGGCATCCATCAATATGCCCTCGTAGGTAGCTGTGCGACGTCCCGACGTGCGAGACTTGATCTCCCTTGTCAGCCCCTTTCTGAATTTCCGGGCCCTGTCCCCCGGATCCCTAATCATCGACGGCGCGAAGCGGCTCAGGCGGGAAAACTCCGCGGCATACTCATTGACGGATGAGCTCCCCTGGGCTAAGTCATGGAACTGACTCTCCAAAGCTCCCAGGGCGACATCAGGAAAGAACTTTTCTTTGAAGAGCTCCTTGAAATCCTCCCAAGTGAGTCCCCTGCGCAAGAGTCTCGGCTCCGTGCGAAAACACGTCAAGGCAATGTCGAACATCTGGCTGCCAGCGGCCTCGATCTGGAGGGCCTCTGGAAGCTGCGCCAAGCGCAAGTTCCTCTCGATGTCCTCTAGCCAATCATCGGCGTAGAGTATCCCTTCTGTCCCTTTGAACTCCCGAGGCATCATCCTCTTGAAATCCACAATAGTGCCCGGCCTCTGGTGGTGCTGATCAGGATGCTGCTGCTGCTGAGTGACTCTCTTCACAGCCTGGAGAGCCACTTGGTGAGCATTCTCCATGTTCACCCTCATCATCTCTGTCTGGGCCTGATGTGCCTCAGCCTGCACTCTCTGGGCCTCTGCCGACGTCCTCTGGGCATCGACCATGCCCTGAATCAAGGCGAACATCTGTGCCCCATCGACGGACACACCTCCTGGATGCTGAACTGGTGGTGGTGGTAGAGGCCCCGTCGTAGCTGTGGGGACCCTCTGAACTGGTGGTGGAGGACCCCCGAATGCTGCAGACACTCCCACATATACTGGAGATGTAGGAGGTGCTGCGGATGCCTGTCCGGCAGGGCGAGAGGTGGCAGACCTCTCTGAAGCTGCAGCTCCGAGTCTCTGGGACCTGGTCCTCGGCATCATGAAGACAGATCGAAAGAATCAATTAAAGCAATAGATACGATATCATCAAGGAAGGACAGTAAATTTCTAAAGGAAAATCATTAAGAGTAATGTCATAAGGATCAGAATTTCCTAATTGTGATTGAGCATATCCTCGGCCTAAATCCTATTTCCTAAAACAGGCTCGCAGTAGTACAACTAAGTTGTCGCACTACCACGACACCGCACAACTTACGAAGCTGGACCTGCATGGGCCACCACTAAAAACGTGTCACGACCCGCACCCGGAATTTGGGCATGAGTCGTGGGTACGTCCAGCCTACGCCGCAGCATCGGCGGTAGAACGCTGTCTAGGTCTAAACATAATATATCCTATCAAATCTCAACTCCGTACGGAGGACAATGATAATAATTCACAGTTCTATGATATACTCAATCACAAGCTAATAGAAATCATAGCACGATGAGAATAGAAAAGAGTTCTAATAAAAACCAACCACAATAATCCAACTCAAATCCTGGGTCTAAATGACCTCACAAAGTCACAAAATAATAAATACATCTCAGTCTCAGTCTAAAACAATAATGCAGAAAAAAGTAGTCTAAGAGCAGCCAGGTATGTTCTCCTCTAGGCTAGGCAACTCCTCTGGGGTTTCTGGAGTGAAATCACCCTCTAATCCTGGGCCGTAATGAGTGGGGCAAAGATCCTCCAGGTCCTCTGAAAAATGTTATCCAGTCAGGATTGGAGCGAAGCACAAGCACTAACAGCAGTTTCATTAAATTGACAAAGTCTATAAACAGTGTAAGAGATACAAAATGGAAATAAATGCTGAAAATGAGAAGTACAGGAGAAAATGAAATAGACAATAGAGCATCTAGTAATGAACAATAAACAGTGAATGCTAGAACAAGTAAATCTGAATAAAGATAAAACATCTAGCTAAGTGTTTGAAATATTGGTTTATCATGTGATCGGCTTGGGACTAGATCAGGCTGGTTATATATGATTAACTATGATTCTTGTAGGTCAGGCTAACCATATGGTTAGCTATGATGCATGTAGTGGTCAGGTTAATCATATATAACAACTATGATGCATGTAAGATGGTCAGGCCGCACCCAACGTGAGAAGTGGGGTGAGCTATGATGCATGTAAAGGATTTGGATATGATCACATAATCTACTAATAGTTCCCCATCCCCCAGCTAGCACGATGGATTCCAATCACGACTCCTCATAATGGGGATCTAGGGTGCTAACCCGTGTATCCATAGTGTCGGAATCAAGTATGTAATACACTACAATTTATAGAAGTAATCAACAATGAAAACTGTCAGAGAATGTACTCGCCTGTGGTCCTGAGCAAAGTGTGAGGATCGATGTCCAAAGTGGGATCACAATGACCTATTTATGGAATATTAATGTCAGATATTAAATCAAAAATAACATGTTTAACAATTTAAATACGAGGTTTCTAGGTCATTTCTGAGGTTTACTGGTCAATACTAGGTCCACTAGTCCAATTATATATCATACTAAGGGTACCTAACTTATATTAGTTAATAACTTAACTAGTAACTTAATACCTAATACCTATTTGGTATCTAACCTTACCTACTATACATGATACCAATTTAAACAATGCTAAATACAATTGATTTCATACACATAGGTACTCACTTAATGATACATAGTTGCACACACACAGTTCTAATTAACTGAGACACCCTACACCAACACTATCCTACATCCACACACAAGTAGACACTGCTACCTACAGGAAAATTGACCTGGATACACATAGACACAGCCACTGGATACTGATACATTACCTACACCCTACTGGACTACACACAGAAATACTAGGATACACTCTCAGGCATTCTCACACACAGAATACATAGAACCTGGAATTTCTTACTGATCTCACTGTACAGAATTTCCCTTAATGCACACTGCACAGTTCTGAAAACTGGCACAGCACACACATTAACACCTAGGTATTTCTGCACAGGACCTCCCCCAATGCACATACATAGGCATGCACAGTTATTGATACTCATACCTACACACAGAGACAGGTAATGCTGAGACACAGCTAACTCAGTCACCTCACATTGAGACACTGAACTGATACTCTCTTAACCCCTAACACATGTTAACTAATAACTAAAATTCCCTCACTAAAAGACTGCTCACATACCTTAACTCAGGGATACTGAGAATCACTTCTCAGTCCAAATGCACAGATACATAATCACCACTGACACACTCTACCCTAACTAGCTACTGATACAAATCCCTCACTCACACATACCTAATTCACTGCACAGCACAGTCCAACATATTGGAATTAAAATCCTACATACTGAAAATACACACACACACAGATGACACAAAACACACATTGGTTCATTTGTTCATCTACCCACTAATACACAGCTACACATAGCTATCTAACACAGAATTCTGCACATACACAGAAATCTGGGACAAAACACTCTACACACACTACATAACACACAGAATACATAAAAAGCCTACACACACAGACACATTCTGAACAAGGACACACCCCCACACATTAACACATAGGTAAACACTGATATTGAGGCACAAGGTGCTAGGTTCTAGGATACATACACAGGTAGGTGCATACCCACAGTATGCTCACACCTAGCTAATCCACAACTACACTGTCACACAGAACTCACTACACAGTATACTGCTATTGATAAATAAAAACTTGGGACACTCTTCAAACAGGGTCACACAGACACAACTACACACTGATACATACAATAATTCACTGATACTAGACCTATACACAGACACAATACATAAACACTGAGACACACACTATATCCTAACCCAAACACACATAGGTATACTCAGGTCTGGATACACAATCTCACTGCACATATATGTTATGTTTCTAACCAACCTGGGAATTCTGAGGCATACACAGACACTTAGGCATCTCACACATACATAGATATATTAATTCCCAGGTTTTAAAGTATGAACTACACTCTCTCTCTCTCTCTCTCTGAATCACACAGTTCTCACTGAGATACATGACTGATACTCAATTTTTTTTTCTTTTTTTTTTCCTACAGCAACTATACTGAACATAATGCCCCCACCCCCCCAACTCGACTGCTCAGGATTCCACAGTGCACATAGCACAAACCCGAACCTACACTGCACAGAACTCCCCAATGCACAGAATTCTGCACATACACAGTACATCTCTCCCAAGCCCGACTGCACTGTACACACAGTCATCAACTAGGTTCACTGATACATAATTTCTCCTCCCTTTCTCCCAATACTCAGAGTTCTACATAGCTGAACCCGACTGTGCACAGAACCCTCTTCTAGTGCACAGGAAAACCAATAAATAGTTAAAACACAGGCAAATATATGATGTATATAGGTTTATAAATCAAAACATGCATAGATTCGAATACCTAGATGGATAACTCCTAAATGAACATTTCATCAAACACATTGCAGTGCAGAAAACCAATATACATACAAACCCATAAATTCCCAATCCAAACCCTAAGAATCAAGTTCAACCTACCCATATGTGATGAAATCAGTCTCCCTACAAATACCTAGGGTTAGGGTTCCTGATAATTGGGGAAAACCCCATGTTGGTCACCAAAACCCAATCCAAAACCCTAAAAATCGAACTACACAGCAAGGGTGTTTCCTAATGGGTATGAACAACAGAAAACAGAATTAAAATGAATAGAAATAGGGTTTTACCTAGGGAGATGGCTTCTTCAATGGAGGTTCTTCTTCTCCAAGGCTTCTTGACCCAACCCCTTGCTTCTCTTTGCTTTGGAGAAGGAAGATGGAAGCCCTAGGGTTAAATCTCGAAAATTGGGTGGGGAGATGGTTTCTCTTGATGGAGGCTAGGGTTTCTCCTTTCTACATGAAGGATGGCTTTGTGAGAAGCTTCCCTTTTATATTAAACCTAGCTAGGGTTTCTAATGCATTGTTTTAGGTTAAACCCCTAGGTTAGGTCATGCAAAACCTAATTAACTAAGGTTTAGTCAGTCTAAGCTGGGGTTTCCAACCTAAAATTTGAATTCTAGGGTTCTCTAGAATTTGGTTTACAATTTAGGGTTTACTCATTAGGGTTTGTCCTGATGCGTTCTAGGGTTTGACCTAAAAACAAATATCACTCACAATTATATTTAGTTTATAAAACTCAGCAATTTAATTAATACATAATTATTTAAAATAGTGAAATTACACAAATACCCTTATTTGGAAAAGTGGTAGTGACATAATGACCGGGGTTGCAAACCATTTTTCGAGTGAATTACTTAGCCTCTAACCATGCACCAACAAACAAAACTATAAACGAGCATAAAAGATAATACACAACCAAAATAGCACGACCAAACATCCCTTACGGCTTGATACACGTTAACTAGTTAGGGTTATCATAAAACTTAATTACTAAGAATGCAAGTCGAGAAATTTTGTTACAACTCGCACTGTAATTACCCAGATTTCCAAGGGGTCGAGTACATGCTTGTGTTATATATCATAACATAAACAACTAACAGATGAAATATAGCATATAAAACATGTAATCATAAAGTGTCACAACCTACAAACTTGGTAGGTCATGGAGCCCACGCCAATCAGGATTGTCCATGCCACATGGGGCCCTTAGTGATCAGACTTGCTGGTAGTGTGAACATCCTCCCCTCTTAATGTACAATATAAATTTAACTAGTCAATTTATTTTTGATTCTCAAGTAATAGAATACTAGAGAATCGCCCACATGCAATGGGTACGGATAATTCGTGAGTTATTACTCGTGACTATTCTCATATCTCGCAACATGCAATACACTGAACAATGCTCACAATTGATTGTCAATGCCAAATGCAATTAGTTATGCACAAAATATTTATTTCCAAGGTGTCGTAAAGAATAAGAACTCATGTCACAGCATACGGTACAAACTAGTATGGGGAATATAATTTTCCAAAATGAGACTTCTAAAATCATAATATGGAATTAAAATAGTTAAACAAAAAATACAAAATATGCAAAATTGGGTGCCTGAGCAATATATCGACGATATACTCCCTATCGAGACAGCAGGTTCAACACATGAATAATGGTATAATACGGTATACCACATGCGCTATGCAAGCCCAGTAAAGCTTGAAAAATAGGTTTTTCGGGAACCAAATCAGGTCTTAATGCCACCAAACTCAAAATCAATAAAATATAATACTAGGTATAGGTCTCCTGCAGCATATATGAAACTAGCCAAAATCTTAAACAAAACCAACAAAGCCAAGATATACTTTCCTAGGGTAACAAAACTAACAAAGCCATTTTAGGGAAATATATTTTTGGACAAACTAAACAACAAACACAGAGAAAAATAAAATACAAGAAAAATAAGGTTGTAATCACTTCGAGCAAGATATATTTGCCTTAGGTACCTCCAAGCCTCAGACCTTAGCTCCTACTAGGATTGAGCACAAAACCAAGCTTCAAATTCAAGCTTTTTAGGTCCCACACAAGCAAAGAAAAGAGAGAGAAAATAGAGAGAGAGAGAGAGAGAGAGAGAGAGAGAGAGAGAGAGAGAGAGAGAGAGAGAGAGAAAGTAAATAAGAGGAAAAGAGAAGAAGAAGGAGAAAAATAGGCTTATAAAGGAAGAGAGAGGGACTGGGAGACAATGGATGAGCGCCACCTCACCGGTCCTTTCCCCAAGGGCCAATTACATACCTTGGATAGAAAACCAAGAAATTAATGGATCATAAGATGGCCTATGACTAATCTCCTATAACAGAAAATACTATCACATCCTGGTATGGGAATACGTAGAACGACGATATCAACGACCAGCTATGCACTGCAGAATACACCCTATCCTATAATATGATCATGATTGTACCTAAAAATGGGGATATATACAAGTCACCTATAGTCTCATAAGAATATACTATTTCTCAATAAGTAATAAAAAAGAAGAAATATAGAACATATAAGTTAAAGTAGTAAGGCGTCCCCGATGCTCTATAAAAATGACCATAAAAGTAGCTATACAAAATAGGAATCTTGCATAATATCAAATATACATGATCATATCATCAGTTGTAGTCTAAATATAATATAATCATGTGGTGGATTAAGTCTCCAGAATATATAGGCTAACATGTGCTTGGCGGCTAAATGCCTTTAAAGAAACAAAATACTATAATGAGTGGTAAAGAAGAAACCCACTCATAGGCTTCGGTGATCCTCGATTTCTGCTACAAGATCTGTCCAAACAAAATTAGCAGGGTCAGGCCCCTAATAGCAAGTACCACAAGAAAGCACAAGTGAAAGAAATAATACCTAAATCAATAAAATAACTAGTAACCTTTGCCATAACATGAACCTATATTCCATCGTCGAGGTAGTAAGCCACCGCTACACCAAACAAGGACAAGGGATGTCAAACTAAGATAAGACATAATAAAACTCTAGACTGTGGTTGGGTGATAGAGTACAAAATAAAGTATATTTAATAGATCAGCCAAACAATTTCTATAGGTTGCTAGATTGATATCTGGGTTATCCCAGAAATGCAATATAGGGATCCTTAGATCGTAAAATACCCCAGCAAGACTGGACAAACCATATACCTATGAATAATCAGTAACAGCCCATGGTGCCATACCTCGAGAGGTCACCGGGTCGGTAACAACTCTCAATAGCAGTCCATGGCAACCCTATAGGGTAGATACTAGATCAGTAATAATAAGAAAATGCTAGATACTATACTCTACCGTGATAGATTATATACCACAGTATCCGATGGCTGGCCAGCAATACACGATCTTGGGATTATTTTTTCTCAAAATAAATTTATGAGTTTTAAGTTAATTAATTAACTATATATTATATGGAATCGCGTGCCAGGGATACACGGTCATCCACCCTTGATATCGTACCGTAATACGTATACGCTGGGTGCAAATCCACGTTGGTTCCCGAAGGTTCCAACCTAGATTCGTCTTGAACGTAATACAACAATCAATAAACAAATTATCCTACCATGCCATGATCATTGACCAAGTACAAGGGTACCCGTACTGGGAGAAACATGATAATATGATATAATATAAAAGGAACACAATGTCATACTTCACTATATATGAAAGATGAATAGTTACATGGTGCATAAGAATAACATGTGATAGCACCTTAGTGCATAAGTAACAAGAGCACCTCGATTTAATATAGGGCCAATACCTGAAAGGGTAAGCGAGTAATCAATAGCATAAGTACATATAGTCATGTCAGGAAACAGGAATAATTAGCCAACCAAACAATCAAATCAGTCTATCAAATATTCCTTCATCCAAGATTTAACATATATATTAGGTTACTAATATAATCACTAGACACTATGTTGCTCAACATAAAATAATTTTAGGCCTTCCGGCTCACAAGTATATATCCATCAAATAATTATCACAATTTAGCAATAAATGAATTCCCTAATAACTTGGGATAGGACAATAGGTATCACCGAAACAAGATTAACAATCAACATTTACAAGTCCTAGGATATAAAAGAAAATCACTAGAATAATATAAAAGAGAAAAAAAATACTCGTACCGTATCTCGGTATACAAAACTTGGATAAAATAAATCATAGGTACCAAACTGATATATCAGTGGTACACCGATACCAGCATACCGACTGTATACAGATGAATTACTATATTAAGACAAAACCTCAATCCGGAACCACACTATCAGAGTTTATCATCGGTATACCGGTAGCAGTATACCGATGATATGCCAAAAAATTATACATTCGAGATAACAGCTCAAACCATAAAAAAATCTATATGACCGATACATCGTTGGTATACCGACAACGATAATAGGCGATATGTCGCTTGCACAGTCAATATATAGACACAACTTAGGAATGGGTGTTTTAGGGCAGACTATATCTCGGTTTCACCCATTCCAATTCTAACAAGCTCTAATTCTAGGGGTGGACCTCTTATAGCATTTAGGACTAGTTTTGTTGATAAAACCTAGGTATCACAACCATACCTAGTTTAAACTATGGTATTGCAAATCTAACCTAAGAAACTAAAACCTAGGTCAAACCTAAACCAAAATCAAAGACATTGGCATGAATCATGATAAAAATAATTCAATAAACATGTTTTAGATAAAACTAATCATATAATACTTAGAAAAATGAAAATATAATAAAAGCTTGTATTCCTTTACTCTAAAAGGATGTACTTGCATAGGTCGAGATCCAAGCCCAGCTTTTATCCACCACCATGGAAGATCCATAAATCACAACCTTAGATCTCAGGATCTAAGCTTCTAGGTTAGCCCAAGCAAGAAAAGAGAAGAGAAAATAGAGAAGAAGAGAAAAAGAGGAAGAGAGAGAAAGTTCAGGGTTAAATGGAGAGATATGGTTGGGAGCCATTAGGACACTGCCATCTCACCATTCCATGCCCCAATAGCCAATCACAACCTCTCATAAGAAACACAAGTAACAAATGGGTATAGGGGTTGCCCAGTCAGCTCTGCTTACTAGCTGAACAATGCCCCCACGGTAGACTGCGGTATACCGACGTTATGTCGGTCTGATGAGTAAATTTCCATTATGGACAATTCAATAGTACTCTGATCTATGCACGGGACATAGTACGGGTCTATGACAATGTCAATGGGTGTTCTATGAGTCTAGCATGGTCTCATGCATAATTATTTTTTTATAAAATTAGAAACCTAAATACAGTTGCATAAGTCAATTAATCAGTTTAAACCTATTGATTACTTTACGAACGAGCTACCTGCATTGCACTCGGACTACCACAGTGAAACCAATAATAGGATACATAAGCCCACTAATGGATATGGGTACTGTAAACCCCCTCACCCAAAATTAGGTTTACTTGGCTTATCTAGTGGAATTATGGCTAGTTTGAACCAATTAGAATTTAGAACACGGCATTTGATTTAACTGTACACTATTTTATCGCGTAGCTCACCTTACCGTTGCTTCGTTAATTGAAGCACTTCACTAGCCCATGTCTTTCTACAAACTTCACAACCTCATCCTAGACATGTCCGCCTACTATTCTGACCCTCGTGCAACTTATAATCATGCTCTCTGGTGCTATATTTTAGTCGCACAATAAACATCGCGGACGTTATTTCTGAATTCTAAATAAATCCTAACACAATACCCTTGTGCATTCCAATCAAAATTGGAAACACAACCTTGACCGTTTTGTGCAACCCGGATTTTATTAATATTCTACACTGCACCCCCTATGCCCCTGACACTTGTGTCCCACCAAAATTTAATCCCATATACTCCTAATTAATTCTAGAACATCATGCGCGTTCGATTTAATTAATTAAATCCAATTTCCATCTTTGTGTAATTTTCCTATTGTTGGGGGGCTTTTATGCAAAAATGTATTGAGGTGTCCCCATCATTGGACAATTCATGAAGAAACCCAACTTTCCCCTTTACCGAAAATTTTCTCATAATTTTTGGGATGTACAGCGCGCACATCGTCCCCCATCTAAATTCTATCTCTTGTATTTAATTAATGCAAGTTCTAGCCCTCCCAAACACCCTCATGTAAGCCCAAGGCCCACCCCAAGGAATGTTGACCAAGTCCAAAATCTAGGTCAAACATCAAACCCTAGGTCAACCTCATAAGTCCACCTCTTTACATATAAATACCCCTTGATTTCCTTTTTCCTAAAACCTAAAACACCCTAACCCAACTCCCAGCCGTCTCCATCCTCCCGCAGCCGGAGCCCCGGTCACCCTGACCCCCGGAGCGACTGAACCACCACCGTCGACGTCTTCCTCCATTAACACCGACCCCGCTGCTCTCCTCCGCCGGAGTCGACTTCCCTCACCATCATCAATACCACCAGCACCACCATCGTCCCCGAGTCTACCCATCCTCTTCTCCGGCCAACTGACCGGAGACCTCGTCGGAACTCAGTCCGCCCTGATCTAGTCGATCACCCCTCAGCCCGACCTCTCGTTCTCCTCCCAGTTTTCTACCGCCACGGCCGATTTCCTCGCCGTTGCCTCCCCGTCACCTCGACCCCGAGCAACTCCGGTGTCGTCCCCCAGTTCCCCGACTACACCGCAGCCGAGCCCCGACCACAGTTCCACTTTAAACTCCCATCTCCTCCCTGCCCTTCCTCCTTCCTCCGCCTACCCCACAAACCGCCATCACCATCGACTCCGTTCCTCGCACACCAGAATCGAACCACCCCGAGCCTCCTCTCCCCTCCTCCCTGAACTGCTGAGCACATGACCACGAACCCCTCCACTTCCATGTCCTCTTCTTCCTCCCGGAGCACGACCCAGCTCCGCCCTGAGTTCCTTCTTTCCTCCTCCACCCACTGGCCGGATCCCCCACTGGCCGGAGCACATCAGCAGCCATCAACACCTATCATCATCATCCTCATTGTATCATCATCGTATCACCTTCACCATCACCATGACTCGCCGGGGCAACTCCCCTGGCCGGACTCCAGGGAGTCCACCACTCACCACCACTATTATCTCCATCATCCACATCATCATCCTCGTCATCGTCCTCTTCATCTCGGTTCATCATCATCGCTGTAGTCATAATCATCATCATCATTGTCGTCCTCACCATCCTAGTCGTCACCATCATCATCATCATCGTCAACCTCACCGTCGTACCCGTGCGCGTACCCCGAGGTACGAACCTGTCCATCTTCTTCTTTTATGTGTGCTTGTGTGTATGCCAGTAGGATATTAGTATTGCTTATTGACTGTTAGTTGACATCAGGCCCTGAGTCGGTGAACCCAAATACGTGTACGTATATGTACGCATACGCGTATATTATTCATTGGTATATATATTTATATATATACTTAGTACATGTATACAATTTGTATGTATAATTGGGTGCTATATATAGAAATATAAAAATATATGGTATGTACATAAATTGTAAGTAATTAAATACTATGCTAAATAATAATTAGGACTATATATATTCAGACTGTACGACCCTAGGACACCGTGGATTGTCCCGTACTTACCCTGACCATGTTGACCCTAAGAACTTGTGAATTGCCTGCCTTGCTTACATTAATGCACTGGCTTAGACACCTGTCAACTGACTGTCTGATTGTGTACAACACTTGAAGATGTGACCCTACGTAATTCAACGCATAATTGACCATGTTAGATAACTAGTGCCACCCCTAGTATACCTCCTGAGTCCAGTAAAAATATGGTTATGTAATGACTAATAATTTTATTGTATTATATTTATGTGTACATAGGATGTTGGATTTGTTCTGCGCGACTTTTGGAGCAGGTTATTGGTACATTACAGTCTCCTTGCCAGACAAGTATACATTTCCATTGTACTGTTATTTATATTCCATATATTGCATGCATCTTAATTTTCTGTCTTTAGTTTATATATTTTAACTGTTATATAAAATGCACGCGACGGTGTCGTCGCGGTATATTTTATTTATGTATATGCATTGACCTTGTTTATGAGACTACCCCATTATCATGTAGCATCTTTAGGTTCATTGGCCATGACACAGTTGTTACACGAGTTGTGAGTCTCATATAGATCACGGACTGGCGCGCAAGGTTTGGCCTCCTGTACGTGTGGGCTGTGCGTTAGGAATAACTGCTATTAGAAACTTTGCATGCTAGTAGACTTAGCAGTTATTAAAGGTCTAGGGACGTAGCCTATTGTAGTACGGTGGTCCCATCCTTGTCCTTGTTTGGTTGTAGGATTGGGCTAGGGTACTAAGAATAGGCTATGAACCAAATTGTGTCATGGATGTGACATGCTTAGAGCATGGGGTGGGGAGAACAACAAGTACCGCATTTGAGCTCCTTTGCACTTTTCTCCTATGCGCCCGGATTCTCCATTGGAGATACGGGTGGTGATGACCACTATATATTATATTATTATCAGGCAGACCTCCGGCGTTCGAAAGACGACGTGCCTTTGTAGGCCCCTGGATCCCCAAAAGGGAACCATGCCAAATCCCTGTTTTTAGCCAGATAGCTCACTTGTGGGAAAAGTTATTCTTAACTGCATTCACTTAGATGGTTAGACGGCCCCATTGGATATTTATTTTAGTACTTTATTGGCATATGTTTTATGTATCTTGTTACATCCCACTAAGGACCTGGCCCCTTCCAGGTGTATCTGTTATTGAGTATTCGCAGGAGCGCAGATTCGGATGGTTACTTATGTTTCGAGGAGGTCTTCTCTTCGAGCCGTGATTGTTAGCTGGTATTCTGATATTGTGTTTATTGTGTTATACTTTTCCATTCGAGTTGGTAGTGGATTTGTTTCCTTCCAACTATCATCCTTAGATACTCATATTGAGATCTAGTTTCATAGATACTGGTTATTCATTTGTATTGATTTCTGTGGATGAGATTTAGATTATACCCTGTGACTTGTGACATATGTTTATACAACTTGTGGATTGATATTCATATTACAGCGTACGTGTGGATTTTGGTTTCCATATATTGGAGTTATCATATCCATACGGCTGGCATGCTTACGTGTCCTAGTCCTACGTATTTTGGGACTGGGGCGTGACATATTTTTGTGGTGGCCCGTGTAGGTCGAGAGCATATTGTCTCAGTTACATTACTGTACCGGACTAGCCTGCACCTAGGACTAGAGTATAGGATCTTATCCACAATTGACTATGACTCATCTTTCTTCTAATCTGTTCTATTTTGAACAATTATATCCTGCTTGATTCATGTGCTTCCCTAATAGTTCTTTGAGTATAGCCGTCTGCTAGAATATAGGAACCCATGTTATTAGGATGATAATTAGAGTAGCACACCTATTAAGATTACAACGAGAATACAGACACACCACTAAGTTTAGAATATCTAGTGAACCCTAGAATTCCTTATCTCTAGAATTGGTTTACCATTACCCCCTGATGTATTATGAGGACCTGTGAGTAGTATAGATACTACTAGAGTTAGTTAAAAGTCTTACCATAATGTTGGCCCTAGTATTGAGGAACCAATACAAAAAAAAATTGAATATTAGGACTGAGCCTAACCTTCGTAGTTAGATAAGTATTGGAGAACTATAAGTTTAGATTCTTGTCTTAAGATAAGCAAACAGTACCTCAGAAAGCCAAGAGTAATGCATAGAATATTTTTCTAATCATATTTCAAACATAGAGACTAGCACCCCACTCCCCTTTAGAAAACCATGATGCTATCTAGAGCCCCTCTATTTTATATGTTGTTCCTCTGCGACCTTAACGCTCGCTGATTGTGGGACGATTAAATTATCTTCTACCCTTCTTCATCTTTCAGCTCGTGCCACTTGACACCTCTAATTATAGACCAAGTGATTGTATTCTATGATAGGATATATATTTTCTAAAGTTATAGCTGTGACCTTGAACTCTGAATTGTGTCCCTTGTAGTTAGAACCTGATAGTTGAGTTGTTCAATTAGATTCTGATAATTACCCCTAGTTTTAGATCATGAAATTTGTACCCTCACCTCGATACAAGTTATATTCCCTTCCCTTGAGACTAGTAACCTTTCTATTCTTGCTATTGACACTTGTTCTATAAGCACTATGACTAAGGCTTAAGACGACCATGACCTATGTAATATAGGAAGATACCCTAATAAGTATCAAGACCCCTTCTCGTAGACCTTAACAAGAGCTTCTACGGTATCATTAAGACCATTGCAATAGTAGTTCAATTATTATAAGTTATGTAGTATACCTCACACCCTAGTATCATATCATTTTTTGACCTATTATTGAAGTGTAATTGAATGACCTTAATTGTATACTAGCATAAGACGACAGTGTTTATTATTCAGACAATAGAATTTAGAGGTCCTTGCCCCCATTTTGTCGACTAGCGACATAGACAAGGAGGTTGTATGATAACTGTAGAGATTTGTATAGTCTTTATTATTATTGCTTATTTTGTTTTTGTTTTTGTTTTTCTGAACTCGAATTGACTTGTACCTCCTTTCATCATCATCTAGCGTACTTATATTTGTTGTACCATCTTGACTTATGCCGCTATTATAGCCTAATTTTTGTAAGCTTATTCCTAATCGAGCTTGTTCATGACATATGTATTAGTGGGTCGATACAGTAATACATTTTAGAATCAGTGTATTACGGTCTGATCAACCATAGTGCGATTGATTCGCCCTTCGCAATAATACTTTACGTGGATTAAGATATATAGTTAACTAGCAGACACCTGTACTTGCCCTCTAGATATGTTTGAGCGGATCGTATCAGTTACATAACTGTACTAATACGAGTATGTGAATAGGAATTACCAAAATAGGATTTTAATCCATAACTGCCTTGACAATTCCTATTTGAATTCTTTTAACGCCTTGATCCCGATACTTCTATTATATTACCTCTCCCTTGAACTCTTTATTATTGATCTCCGTCTTTCCTTATTTCGGAAAGACAAAATATCTTGCTTGGTATAAATTTGATATATAGATAATACTAGATATACCCCATAGGCCAATCGCATTGTTTGGTGACTACCTTTTATAAATGATTAAGGGAATATCATAGATGATATGTTTGAGGATTCAATAGCATGATTAAATAATTTGGAGCATAGCTTTCTTAGATGTATAGCCTTAGATGATAGATGGATAAATTCTAAGTTGGGTAGAAACTGCAATGTTAACTTGAGGGGAATTCTTTAGACTGTAATCAAGTGAGATTTGATAGAGAGAACCCCACCCTATTTTAATTTCGAGGACGAAATTATTTTAAGTTAGGTAGATTGTAAACCCCCTCACCCAAAATTAGATTTACTTGGCTTATCTAGTAGAATTAGGGCTAGTTTGAACCAATTAAAATTTAGAACATGCCATTTGATTTAACTGTACACTATTTTATCGCGTAGCGCACCTTACCGTTGCTTCGTTAATTGAAGAACTTCACTAGCCCATGTCTTTCTACAAACTTCACAACCTCATCCTAGACATGTCCGCCTACTATTCTGACCCTCGTGCAACTTATAATCATGCTCTCTGGTGCTATATTTTAGCCGCACAATAAACGTCGCGGATGTTATTTCTGAATTCTTAATAAATCCTAACTTAGTACCCTTGTGCGTTCCAATCGAAATTGGAAACACAACCTTGGCCATTTTGTGCAACCCGAATTTTATTAATATTCTACACTGTATCCCCTACGCCCCTAACACTTGTGTCCCGCCTAAATTTAATCCCATGTACTCCTAATTAATTCTAGAATATCGTGCGCGTTCGATTTAATTAATTAAATCCAATTTCTGTCTTTGTGTAATTTTCCAATTGTTGGGGGGCTTTTATGCAAAAACGAATTGAGGTGTCCCCACCATTGGACAATTTATGAAGAAACTCAACTTTTCCCTTCACCAGAATTTTTTCCATAATTTTTGGGATGTACAACGCGCACATCATCCCCCATCTAAATTCTATCTCTTGCATTTAATTAATGCAAGTTCTAGCCCTCCCAAACACCCTCATGTAAGCCCAAGGCCCACCCCAAGGAATGTTGACCAAGTCCAAAATCTAGGTCAAACATTAAACCATAGGTCAACCTCATAAGTCCACCTCTTTACATATAAATACCCCTTGATTTCCTTTTTCCTAAAACCTAAAACACCCTAACCCAACTCCCAGCCGTCTCCTTCCTCCCACAGCCGGAGCTCCGGTCACCCCAACCCCCAGAGCGGCTGAACCACCACCGTCAACGTCTTCCTCCATTAACACCGACCCCGCTGCTCTCCTCCGCCGGAGTCGACTTCCCTCACCATCATCAACACCACCAGCACCACCATCGTCCCCGAGTCTACCCATCCTCGTCTCCGGCCAACTGACCGGAGACCTCGTCGGAACTCAGACTGCCCTGATCTCGTCGATCACCCCTCATCCCGACCTCTCGTCCTCCTCCCAGTTTTCTACCACCACAGCCGATTTCCCTGCCGTTGCCTCCCCGTCACCTCGACCCCGAGCAACTTCGGTGTCGTCTCCGAGTTCCTCGACTACACCGCAGCCGAGCCCCGACCACAGTTCCACTTCAAACTCCCATCTCCTCCCTCCCCTTCCTCCTTCCTCCGCCTGCCCCGCAAACTGCCATCACCATCGACTCCGTTCCTCGCACGCCGGAATCGAACCACCCCGAGCCTCCTCTCCCTTCCTTCCTGAACTGCTGAGCACCCGACCACGAATCCCTCCACTTCCCTGTCCTCTCCTTCCTTTCGGAATACGACCCAGCTCTGCCCTGAGTTCCTCCTCTCCTCCTCCACCCACTGGCCGGATCCCCTACTGGCCGGAGCACATCAGCAGCCATCAACACCTATCATCATCATCCTCATCGTATCATCATCATATCACCTTCACAATCGCCATGACTCACCGGGGCAACTCCCCTGGCCGGACTCCGATAGTCCACCACTCACCACCACCATCATCTCCAACATCCACATCATCATCCTCGTCATCATCCTCGTCATCTCGGTTCATCATCATCGCTGTAGTCGTAATCATCATCATCATTATCGTCCTCACCATCATAGTCGTCACCATCGCCATCATCGTCGTCAACCTCACCGTCGTACCCATGCGCGTACCCCTAGGTACGAACATGTCCATCTTCTATTTTTATGTGTGCTTGTGTGTATGCCAGTAGGATATTAGTATTGCTTATTGACTGTTAGTTGACATCAGGCCCTGAGTCGGTGAACCCAAATACGTGTACGTATATGTACGCATACGCGTATATTATTCATTGGTATATATATTTATATATATATTTAGTACATGTATTCAATTAGTATGTATAATTGGGTGCAATATATAGAAATATAGAAATATATGCTATGTACATAAATTGTAAGTAATTAAATACTATGCTAAATAATAATTAGGACTATATATATTCAGACTGTACGACCCTAGGACACCGTGGACTGTCCCGTACTTACCCTGACCATGTTGACCCTAAGAACTTGTGAATTGCATGCCTTGCGTATATTAACGCACTGGCTTAGAGACCTGTCAGCTTACTGTCTGATTGTGTACAACACTTGAAGATATGACCATGCGTAATTCAACGCATAATTGACCATGTTAGATAACTAAAGCCACCCCTAGTATACCTCCTGAGTCCAGTATAAATGTGGTTGTGTAATGACTAATAATTTTATTGTATTATATTTATGTGTACATAGGATGCTAGATTTGTTCTGCGCGACTTCTGGAGCAGGTTATTGGTACATTACAGCCTCCTTGCCATGCAAGTATACCTTGCCATTGTACTGTTATTTATATTTTATATATTGCATGCATCTTAATTTTCTGTCTTTAGTTCATATATTTTAACTGTTATATAAAATGCACGCGACGGTGTCGTCGCGGTATGTCTTATTTATGTATTTGTATTGACCTTATTTATAAGACTACCCTATTATCATGTAGCATATTTAGGTTCATTGGCCGTGACACAGTTGTTACACGAGTTGTGAGTCTCATATAGATCACGGACTGGCATGCAGGGTTTGGCCTCCTGTACGTGTGGGCCGTGCGTTACAAATAACTGCTGTTAGAAACTTTGCATGCTAGTAGACTTAGCAATTATTAGAGGTCTAGGGACATAGCCTATTGTAGTACGGTGGTCCCATCCTTGTCCTTGTTTGGTCGCAGGATTGGGCTAGGGTACTAAGAATAGGCTATGAACCAAATTGTGTCATGGATGTGACATGCTTAGAGCATGGGGTGGGAAGAACAACAAGTACCACATTTGAGCTCCTTTGCACTTTTCTCCTGTGCGCCCGGATTTTCCGCTGGAGATACGGGTGGTGATGACCACTATATATTATATTATTATCAGGCGGACCTCCGACGTTCGAAAGACAACGTGCCTTTGTAGGCCCCTGGATCCCCAAAAGGGAACCATGCCAAATCCCTGTTTTCAGCCAGATAGCTCACTTGTGGGGAAAGTTATTCTTAACTGCATTCACTTAGATGGTTAGGTGGCCCCATTGGATATTTATTTCAGTACTTTATTGGCATATGTTTTATGTATCTTGTTACGTCCCTCTGAGGACCTGGCCCCTTCCAGGTGTATCTGTTATTGAGTATTCGCAGGAGCGCAGATTCGGATGGTTACTTATGTTTGGAGGAGGTCTTCTCTTCGAACCGTGATTGTTAGCTGGTATTCTGATATTATGTTTATTGTGTTGTACTTTTTCATTCGAGTTGGTAGTATATTTGTTTCCATCCAACTATCATCCTTAGATACTCATGTTGAGATCTAGTTTCATAGATAGTGGTTATTCATTTGTATTGATTTCTGTGGATTAGATTTAGATTATACCCTGTGACTTGTGACATATGTTTATACCACTTGTGGATTGATATTCATATTACAGCGTATATATGGATTTTGGTTCCCATATATTGGAGTTGTCATATCCATACGGCTGGCATGCTTACGTGTCCTAGTCCTACGTATTTTGGGACTGGGGCATGACATATTTTTGTGGGGGCCCATGTAGGTCGAGAGCATATTGTCTCGGTTATATTACTGTACCGGACTAACCTGCACCTAGGACTATAGTATATGATCTCATCCATAATTGACTATGACTCATCTTTCTTCTAATTTGTTCTATTTTGAACAATTGTATCCTGCTTGATTCATGTGCTTCCCTAATAGTTCTTTGAGTATAGCCGTCTGCTAGAATATAGGAACCCCTATTATTAGGATAATAATTAGAGTAGCACACCTATTAAGATTACAACGAGAATATAGACACACCACTAAGTTTAGAATATCTAGTGAATCCTAGAATTCCATATCTCTAGAATTGGTTTACCATTACCCCCTGATGTATTATGAGGACCTGTGAGTAGTATAGATACTACTAGAGTTAGTTAAAAGTCTTACCATAATGTTGGCCCTAGTATTGAGGAACAAATAGAAAACAAAAATTGAATATTAGGACTGAGCCTAACCTTCGCAGTTAGATAAGTATTGGAGAACTATAAGTTTAGATTCTTGTCTTAAGATAAGCAGACAGTACCTTAGAAATCCAAGAGTAATGCATAGAATATTTTCCTAATCATACCTCAAACACAGAGACAAGCACCCCACTCCCCTTTAGAAAACCAATATGCTATCTAGAACCCCTCTATTTCATATGTTGTTCCTCTGCGACCTTAACGCTCGCTGATTGTGCGATGATTAAATTATCTTCTACCCTTCTTCATCTTTCAGCTCGTGCCACTTGACACCTCTAATTATAGACCAAGTGATTGTATTCTATGATAGGATATATATTTGCTAAAGTTATAGTTGTGACCTTGAACTCTGAATTGTGTGCCTTGTAGTTAGAACCTGATAGTTGAGTTGTTCAATTAGATTGTGATGATTACCCCTAGTTGTAGATCACGAAATTTGTACCCTCACCTCGATACAAGTTATATTCCCTTCCCTTGAGACTAGTAACCTTTCTATTCTTGCTATTGACACTTGTTCTATAATTACTATGACTAAGGCTTAAGACGACCATGACCTATGTAATATAGGAAGATACCCTAATAAGTACCAAGACCCCTTCTCGTAGACCTTAACAAGAGCTTCTACGGTATCCTTAAGACTATTGCAATAGTAGTTCAATTGTTATAAGTTATGTAGTATACCTCACACCCTAGTATCACATCGTCTTTTGACCTATTATTGAAGTGTAATTGAATGACATTATTTGTATACTAGCATAAGACGACAGTGTTTATTCAGATAATAGAATTTAGAGGTCCTTGCCCCCATTTGGTCGACTAGCGACATAGACAAGGAGGTTGTATGATAACTATAGAGAATTGTAGAGTCTTTATTATTATTACTTATTTTGTTTTTGTTTTTGTTAACTCGAATTGACTTGTACCTCCTTTCATCATCATCTAGCGTACTTATATTTGTTGTACCACCTTGACTTATGCCGCTATTATAGCCTAATTTTTGTAAGCTTATTCCTTATCGAGCTTGTTCATGACATATGTATTAGTGGGTCGACACACTAATATATTTCAGAATCAGTGTATTACGGTCTGATTAACTATAGTGCGCTTGATTCGCCCTTTACAATAATACTTTACGTGGATTGAGATATATAGTTGACTTGTAGACACCTGTACTTGCCCTCTAGATATGTCTGAGCGGATCGTATCGGTTACATAACTGTACTAAAACGAGTATGTGAATAGGAATTACCAAAATAGGATTTCAATCCATAACTGCCTTGACAATTCCTATTTGAATTCTTTTAACGCCTTGATCCCGATACTTCTATTCTATTACCTCTCCCTTGAACTCTTTATTATTGATCTTCGTCTTCCCTTATTTCGGAAAGACAAAACGTCTTGCTTGGTATAAATTTGATATATAGATAATACTAGATATACCCCACAGGCCAATCGCATTGTTTGGTGACTACCTTTTATAAATGATTAAGGGAATATCAAAGATGATATGTTTGAGGATTCAATAGCATGATTAAATAATTTGGGGCATAGCTTTCTTAGATGTATAGCCTTAGATGATAGATGGGTAAATTCTAAGTTGGGTAGAAACTGCAATGTTAACTTGAGGGGAATTCTTTAGACTGTAATCAAGTGAGATTTGATAGAGAGAACCCCACCCTATTTTAATTTTGAGGACGAAATTATTTTAAGTTGGGTAGATTGTAAACCCCCTCACCCAAAATTAGGTTTACTTGGCTTATCTAGTAGAATTAGGGCTAGTTTGAACCAATTAAAATTTAGAACACTGCATTTGATTTATCTGTACACTATTTTATCGCGTAGTGTACCTTACCGTTGCTTCGTTAATTGAAGCACTTCACTAGCCCATGTCTTTCTACAAACTTTACAACCTCATCCTAGACATGTCCGCCTACTATTCTGACCCTCGTGCTACTTATAATCATGCTCTCTGGTGCTATATTTTAGCCGCACAATAAACATCGCGGACGCTATTTCTGAATTCTAAATAAATCCCAACTCAGTACCCTTGTGCGTTCCAATCGAAATTGGAAACACAACCTTGACCGTTTTATGCAACCCGGATTTTATTAATATTCTACACTGTACCCCCTACGCCCCTGACACTTGTGTCCCGCCTAAATTTAATCCCATGTACTCCTAATTAATTCTAGAACATCGTGCGCGTTCGATTTAATTAATAAAATCCAATTTCCATCTTTATGCAATTTACCAATTGTTGGGGGGCTTTTATGCAAAAACGCATTGAGGTGTCCCCACCATTGGACAATTCATGAAGAAACTCAACTTTCCCCTTTACCGGAATTTTTCCCATAATTTTCGGGATGTACAGCGCGCACATCGTCCCCCATCAAAATTTTATCTCTTGCATTTAATTAATGCAAGTTCTAGCTCTCCCAAACACCCTCATGTAAGCCCAAGGCCCAGCCCTAGAAATGTTGACCAAGTCCAAAATTTAGGTCAAACATCAAACCCTTGGTCAACCTCATAAGTCCACCTCTTTACATATAAATACCCCTTGATTTCCTTTTTCCTAAAACCTAAAACACCCTAACCCAACTCCCAGCCGTCTCCTTCCTCCCGTAGCCGGAGCCCCGGTCACCCCGACCCCCGGAGCGGCTGAACCACCACCGTCGACGTATTCCTCCATTAACACCGACCCCGCTGCTCTCCTCCGACGGAGTCGACTTCCCTCACCATCATCAACACCACCAACACCACCATCGTCCCCGAGTCTACCCATCCTCTTCTCCGGCCAACTGACCGGAGACCTCGTCGAAACTCAGTCCGCCCTGATCTCGTCGATCACCCCTTAGTCCGACCTCTCGTCCTCCTCCCAGTTTTCCACCGCCACTGCCGATTTTCCTATCGTTGCCTCCCCGTCACCTCGACCCCGAGCAACTCCGGTGTCATCCCCGAGTTCCCCAACTACACCGTAGCTGAGCCCCGACCACAGTTCCATTTCAAACTCCCATCTCCTCCCTGCCCTTCCTCCTTCCTCTGCCTGCCCGTAAACCGCCATCACCATCGACTCCGTTCCTCGCACGCCGGAATCGAACCACCCCGAGCCTCCTCTCCCTTCCTCCCTGAACTGCTGAGCACCCGACCACGAACCCCTCCACTACCCTGTCCTCTCCTTCCTCCCGGAGCACGACCCAGCTCCGCCCTGAGTTCCTCCTCTCCTCCTCCACCCACTGGCCGGATCCTCCACTGGCCGGAGCCCATCAGCAACCATCAACACCTATCATCATCATCCTTATCGTATCATCATCGTATCACCTTCACCATCACCATGACTCGCCGGAGCAACTCCCCTGGCCGGACTTCGGTAGTCCACCACTCACCACCACCATCATCTCCATCATCCATATCATCATCCTCGTCATCGTCCTCGTCATCTCGGTTCATCATCATCGCTGTAGTCGTAATCATCATCATCATTGTCGTCCTCACCATCATAGTCGTCACCATCGTCATCATCGTCGTCAACCTCACCGTCGTACCCGTGCGCGTACCCCTAGGTACGAAGTTGTCCATCTTCTTCTTTTATGTGTGCTTGTGTGTATGCCAGTAGGATATTAGTATTGCTTATTGACTGTTAGTTGACATCAGGCCCTGAGTCGGTGAACCCAAATGCGTGTACGTATATGTACGCATACGCGTATATTATTCATTCGTATATATATTTATATATATACTTAGTACATATATTCAATTGGTATGTATAATTGGGTGCTATATATAGAAATATAGAAATATATGCTATATACATAAATTGTAAGTAATTAAATACTATGCTAAATAATAATTAGGACTATATATATTCAAACTGTACGACCCTAGGATACCGTGGACTGTCCCGTACTTACCCTGACCATGTTGACCCTAAGAACTTGTGAATTGCCTGCCTTGCGTACATTAACGCACTGACTTAGACACCTGTCAGCTGACTGTCTGATTGTGTACAACACTTGAAGATGTGACCCTGCGTAATTCAACGCATAATTGACCATGTTAGATAACTAGTGCAACCCCTAGTATACCTCGCGAGTCCAGTATAAATGTGGTTGTGTAATGACTAATAATTTTATTATATTATATTTATGTGTACATAGGATGTTGGATTTGTTCTGCGTGACTTCTGGAGCAGGTTATTGGTACATTGCAGCCTCCTTGCCATTGTACTGTTATTTATATTCCATATATTGCATGCATCTTTATTTTCTGTCTTTAGTTCATATATTTTAACTGTTATATAAAATGTACGCGACGGTGTTGTCGCGGTATGTCTTATTTATGTATTTGCATTGACCTTATTTATGAGACTACCCCATTATCATGTAGCATCTTTAGGTTCATTGGTCTTGACACAGTTGTTACACGAGTTGTGAGTCTCATATAGATCACGGACTGGCGTGCAGGGTTTGGCCTCCTGTACGTGTGGGCCGTGCGTTAGGAATAACTGCTGTTAGAAACTTTGCATGCTAGTAGACTTAGCAGTTATTAGAGGTCTAGGGACATAGCCTATTGTAGTACGGTGGTCCCATCCTTGTCCTTGTTTGGTTGCAGGATTGGGCTAGGGTACTAAGAATAGGCTATGAACCAAATTGTGTCATGGATGTGACATGCTTAGAGTATCGGATGGGGAGAACAACAAGTACCGCATTTGAGCTCCTTTGCACTTTTCTCCTGTGCGCCCGGATTCTCCGCTGGAGATACGGATGGTGATGACCACTATATATTATATTATTATCAGGCGGGCCTCCGGCGTTCGAAAGACGACGTGCCTTTGTAGGCCCCTGGATCCCCAAAAGGGAACCATGCCAAATCCCTGTTTTCAGCCAGATAGCTCACTTGTGGGAAAAGTTGTTCTTAACTGCATTCACTTAGATGGTTAGGCGACCCCATTGGATATTTATTTCAGTACTTTATTGGCATGTGTTTTATGTATCTTGTTACGTCCCTCTGAGGACTTGGCCCCTTCCAGGTGTATCTGTTATTGAGTATTCGCAGGAGCGCAGATTCGGATGGTTACTTATGTTTGGAGGAGGTCTTCTCTTCGAGCCGTGATTGTTAGCTGGTATTCTGATATTGTGTTTATTGCGTTGTACTTTTCCATTCGAGTTGGTAGTGGATTTGTTTTCATCCAACTATCATCCTTAGATACTCATATTGAGATCTAGTTTCATAGATACTGGTTATTCATTTGTATTGATTTCTGTGGATGAGATTTAGATTATACCCTGTGACTTGTGACATATGTTTATACCACTTGTGGATTGATATTCATATTATACCGTACGTTTGGATTTTGGTTTCCATATATTGGAGTTGCCATATCCATACGGCTGGCATGTTTACGTGTCCTAGTCCTACGTATTTTGGGACTGGGGCGTGACAGGTACTAGCAACACGTACAAAATACCATATCGATACGAGATACAAAAAACATAAATATAAGAGACATGAACATATAAACGTAGAAATACATATATAGGGAATGGAAAGTGACAAAGACGATGAGCTAAGATGGGGGGAAAGGGTAAAGAAGGGGAATACAAAAAATGCTAGAAACTCCTCGTAGTGTTAGGATCACCAAGGTAAGTCATTCCTGGAGGATGAACTGATATAATTGAATCTTGAGTGCATATGTAAATTTGATTATCCTTGTTGTGATATGAATGTGATTACGGATTTTTGTGATGCAGCTGGCTTTATGCGTTAATACATTTATATATATATATATATATATATATATATATATATATATATATATATATATATATTAGATGCCGTTGGTAGCTTTAGCTTTTAAGATTGTTTGTAGTTTTAGGTTGTAGGTAGGTCGTCGTATAATCTAATAAGTTGCTTCCCTAGTTTGCCAGGCAATAAAATGTTTTATTATATATATATATATATATATATATATATATATATATATATATATATAAAACTTGTAAGTTGGTATATTAAACTATTATAATTATATTAAGTCATTATACCTTAACTATAATAATATTTTTGTTGCATATTATCCATAAAGGTTTTGTCTATTAAACTAACTAACTAACTAACTAACTAACTAACTATTCGTGTAACAAGATGAAGGATTTTCTTTTTTTGTCAAGAAGCTATATCTTTTTGTATTTTTTTTTTGAGAAGCCTAGTGAGAAATCCAAGATTGGAATTTCAAGCATATACATAGAGTGGATATATAAGGCAGTTTGTGGACAATAATGTGTATAATTATGTTGCCAATATTGAGTACACAAAGAAAATATAGGAACAAATGGAATCCTTGTATGCAAAGAAGATCGGGTAAACAAAATTATAACAAAGCCAAAAGATAATGGGTCTTAGGTACAAGGATCATCCAATATGGATCACTTGAATGAGTTCTAGGATGTGGTTGACTAGTTATCGACTATAGAAATAAAATTTGATGATGAGGAATAGGGCCTTTGTTTGTTGTGTACTTTGCCAAACTTATAGAAAATCATACAAGTGTCCATGATCGCTTCTGCTATAGAAGGCGTGGTTAGTCTAGAGTTTACCAAAAGTGAGGTGCTGACTTAAGAGATGTAGAGAAAAAATCAAGAACTTCATCCATTTTCCATTTAGAGGCATTTGTTTCAAAGAGCAGAGGCAGGTGTAAAATCAAGGGTCCTGGTGGTGGCAGGGACAAGAGTAGAAGGATGTATAAGGGTTAGTACGAGGACTCTAAATGTTATTATTATTGTTATAAGAAGGGACACATATCTCACAACATGACACATCAAGTGGAACTTTTATGCTCGAAGAGATAAGAAGGGTAATAAGGGAAAGCAAAATAAGAATAATACAACGGTTGTCTCAGCACATGGAGGCGATATCATCATTATCGATTACGAGGTTATCATGAACATCGCATGCGATGATAATTCTTGACTTGTGAACTCGGGAGGGATTCGACACACGTATCTCACAACATAACACTATTTCTTATGGACTCTTGGGGATTTCTCTATTCTGAGTATAATATTTTTTGTCATGTTCCCAAATATGAAAAAAAGAAACGGGAGAAAGAAAAAGGAGATGAACATATATAACTTTTCTTATGCTGAGTTCTAAAAGGATGGGATGATTAAAGTA
Organism: Iris macrosiphon; assembly: GCA_036927795.1. NCBI lineage: Eukaryota > Viridiplantae > Streptophyta > Magnoliopsida > Asparagales > Iridaceae > Iris > Iris macrosiphon. Next base: position 66,770,652 of record JAYESA010000005.1, on the reverse strand, counting down.
GCCCCCACTGAATGGAGGGTTATTGGCAATTTTCCGTCTTAAGAACACAATGTTGGATCCGTAAATACGGGTCCTTTGGATAAAGCATAAATTTGTTGTCCCCAAATTTTATGTTGTAACTATGTAATCTCTTACATATAATTATGAATTCCACTTGTTTTATAATAAAATAATACTCACTGTCATAACACCCACTGTTGATGTGATTCACGATTGTATGTGAGACACGATTGTATGTAAAAGAGAATACAGATGGAACAGAAATTTTACAAACAACATATCCCAGTCATTTGCAATGAAACCCAATTTTGTTCCTCTAGTATGTCCATATGCATTATCCCATTCCAATCCTAATATCCCACACGTGAATATCTGGAGCCCACATCTGAAAAATCTGACACCACCCTGCAATCATCGTGCGCCACGTGGACCGCAGGTCCGCGGTCCACGTAACATTACTCAAACATTAAACAAACACCCTTAGAACCACCCCATGTTAATATTTCCCCACCTTACCTCTACTTGCCCCCACTTTCCCAAACTCACACACTCTCTCTCTCTCTCTCTCTCTGTGTATATATATATATATATATATATATATATATATATATATATATATATATATATATATATATATATATATATATATATATATATATATATATATATATATATCCTCCCTCCACAACTCAACAACTTCAAAAACCCCTCCAAACAAACCATCTCAAGGAAGTATACTCTAGCCAGCATGTGCAATTCCAAGATGAAATCAGGCCGCGCCGTCGGCCTAGCCGCAGCCGCGGTGGCCCAAATCAACAGCCGTCGGGTCCTCCAGCCTGCATGCGACCGTACCGCCGCATTGCAAGCCGCCCAGCCAGCCCTCCAAAGACCCCTTTCCTCTCCCGTTACCGTCTCCCAAACATCCACCACCAACTTATCCGAACCAATCCGCCCCAAGCCGCAGCCCGCCAAGCGACACAACGACCCCAACGGCCTCACCTCCAGCACCGACAAGCCAGCCGCGCCGAAGAAGTCGCCACCAACCGTGGTGAGGAAGAGGTCCAAGAAGTCGGCCGCCGAGCCGCCCGCGACAGCGAACGATATCACCCAGAACCTGTCCAGCTCCTACGAGGCCTTGCTCGCGGACCGGGCACCCGGGAGCATCGCGGCAGCGCAGAGGGAGCAGGCCTCTCTCGCGCAGGCGCAGCGCAAGATGAAGATCGCACACTACGGCCGCACGCCCGCGAAGCGAGAGAAGGCGGCGGCGGCGACAGCAGGAGCAGGTCCTGTCGCCGATGCTGCTACGGTGGCGAATGGCCAAGAGGAGAAGAGGTGCAGCTTCATCACAACCAATTCAGGTGCAATTCACAGTTTTACTACCTTCTACATTTGGTTGATATACTTGGTGTTTTCATTAACATAAATTGTTTCATGCATGCAGATCCTCTCTGTGTTGCTTACCATGACGAAGAATGGGGAGTTCCTGTTCATGATGACAAGTGAGTTTTTCATTCACATATTCTTTCGCTCTCCTTATATATAATAATGGTTCGTCTCCTTTGTCTCAGTATGCTATTTGAGCTACTTGTGCTATCAGGACTACAAGTTGGTCTTGATTGGACAACAATCTTGAAGAGAAGGAATGGGTACAGGTACATGTTTACAAAAACACTTTGATATTTGGTTTGATGAAGACAGAGGCATGTTGCTTGAAGTGAGCTAGGCTAAAACTGTTTCTTCTCCTTCTTCTTCTTCTTCTTCTTCTTCTTCTTCTTTTATGCATGTAAATTTGTTCAGGTCAGCCTTTGCTGGATTTGATGCAGAAGTAGTTGCCAGCTTCACTGAGAGGCAGATTGGTTCCATCAGCACTGATTATGGGATGGATTTGGGGAAGGTTCGAGGAGTTGTGGACAACTCTAAGAGAATTCTCGAGGTATCTCAACTAACTTTTGCCATAATATTCTGCTTCTGTTACAGAATTGTTATATTTACACAAAATATTTATATATGTAAGTTGTTATTTTTGGATGACTTATTATATTACCGAGTTAGTTGTCAGTCAAACCAACTATTTGAAATAACAGCTATGAACATGTGGATTGCACATGCAAAGTTTCTATCAGTGAGATTCATGAAGTAATTATATAATACTTAGAAGATGTGCATTTGCATTTTATTTGCTTTTGTCCCTTTTTTTTTTTACTTTTTAAATATATACTTGTATGACAATTTATTTTAAAATATTAATATAAAATATTTTAAGTAAATTTATTTCGAGATTGTGAATATTTATTGTAATTGAAAGTATGTAATTATTAGTAGTTAGTAAGTATATTAGTGAAAAGTGTATAATTTGTATGTTTTTACCATACTTAATTTTAAGTATATATATAGTTAATTATATATATAAATATATATATATAAATATTTATATATATATATAAATAAATAAATAAATAAATAAATATATATATATATATATATATATATATATATATATATATATATATATATATATATATATATATTTCGAAGATTGTAAATTTTATTCAGACTCCTCCGAGAGGTAACAATTCCTAGCATGCACGAACGTCCCATCCCAGTCTGAAGGCACCATACCAACCCGAAGGCTCCCGACAAGAAGGCACCACGTCAGAAGGCCACATCCAATTCGAAGACCTCACGTAGCCAAAGTCACATCGCACCGCGCCGCACCAGCATCGCACTAGTACCGCTCCTGTACCTTGCATCGCATTCGCGCACTGCACCCACCACCATCCCACCACTTAATCCCCGAAAGAGGAATTAAATGGCGTCCAGGGGGCTCGATCCCACAACCACCTGGGGGTATGCCTTAGTCTTAACCATTAGGCTATGATTTCATTGTCATATATATATATATGTCTTAGTCTTAACCATTAGGCTATGACTTCATTGTCATATATATATATATATATATATATATATATATATATATATATATATATATATATATATATATATATATAATTGTGTTACAAACTCTCAGTCCGAAGGCCCGCATTCGTACAACCCTTGTATCGTACCGCACTTGCACCGTACTAACATACGGCCTTTACTCACATTTATTCTCCCATATAAAATTAAATGTGATTCTTCCGTTCCTCGAACCTACAACCTCTTGAAATAATGTCTCACTCTAATCATTTGAACTAGAGATCCTTGGATATGATATTTTTGATCCTAAAGTTTTACGATAAAACCAACAAGTTTTCGTATTATATATAAGACTATATATATATATATAAAAGATAAATCCAATTCTCGAGTCTCTGGTTCCAAATATAATACCATGGGCTTACTAAAACAAAAAAAATATCTTTTTAACCCTCTTTTTTTTCTTCCTTCAATCATGTCTCTTATTTAGTAACAAGCACCAAAATGGCTTAGGGATTATGATCCTTTTAATGTGATCTATAAGCATTTGAACTATATAAGAGAAATGCTGTGATTCAAGTTTCCTCTGTTCTTAGTATGGTTATTTCTGTGCAGGTGAGGAAAGAGTTCGGCTCGTTTGACAAGTACCTATGGGGTTTCGTCAACCACAAGCCCATCTCAACCAACTGCAAGTCCCTTAGAAAGATCCCGGTCAAGACATCCAAGTCTGAGTCCGTGAGCAAGGACATGGTCCGCCGGGGCTTCCGCTTGGTCGGCCCCACCGTCGTCCACTCCTTCATGCAGGCCGCCGGCCTCACCAACGACCACCTCGTCTCATGCCCCCGCCACCTCCATTGCTCCGAGGGAGAACATTGACCCCTCAATATTGATTGATACAACAGCATTGGGACTTGTGAGGCTTGTGTGAGATGTTCTAATTTGGCAACAAATTGGTTGTAGCTGCAAGTGTTTGTTTAGTTGGATCTGAGTGTGTGTGTGTGTGTGGGAACATGAGTTGGCCATGCATGTGATCTTCACAGCAGCATGCATGCCTCTCATTATTCTCCTCATCTATATCTAACAGCCTGTGGTGGTAGGAGGAAGGGAGGGGGGAATATTGTACTCTCCCCGCACCCCATCATTGGTGGTGCTAGCTAGCTAAGATATAGATTGCTCTCTCTCTCTCTCTCTCTCTCTCTCTCTCTCCTTCGAGTGTTTGTTTTGTAATATATTATATATAGTTTCACTTCTCTAACCTTTATTTCACAGAGGGGAAGGGAAGGAGCGAGGGGCTATAGCTGGATCTGTGGATTAGGTTGAGTGAGTTGTGGGTTTCGTATACATTGTTCACGTGGGTTTGCAGTTTGCTTAACTATGCATGCATGGTTGTAAAATTTCATCTTTTATATATATATATATATATATATATTTGTCACTTTGCTTCTGTGGTTCTCTCTGCATAGATGCTTGTAACATGTGCACTTCTTTTCCACTTTCCATGGGATCTGTTTTGTTCTTCTGAGTTTTTGTGGTAACTATTTATTGGAAACGAAACACGAAAATCATTCTTCAAATCAGAAAGTATCTGCGAGAGAATCTAGCAAAATGTACAAATTAAAAAATATCAAATACAAATCGCAGACATAGAAATTTATACGTAAAAAATTCAGATGAAAAAAAACACGGGACGATTCGAGTCCAACCCTGAAGAACCTTCACTAATGGAATAAAGAGATTACACCCTCTACAAGCTTCTCACCGATCCAACACGGATAACCGCAACTCTTTGGAACAGAAAATAGATTACAACCACGAAGAAAAAAGACCATGAGAAATACCCAAATTGATCTCCTTCTCCGAAACAGCCTCAAATTATTTTTTCTTAACTCTAAAATTGCAATAATACTCTTGCCACATTTTCTCTCTCTTATTTTTCTCTCATGTTGTTGTATATTGCATGAACCTTTATATAAATCCTTGCATGAATTAGGGTTTCCATATAGAAATCTATATATGGAAGCCAAAATATATATGGAAATCCAATTACATTCAATCATATATTTAATGGAAATCAAATCATAAATTAGTTTATCATAAATTGGAAATCCAATTATATGGAAACTTAATATATGAAATATCCAATCATAAATATATAATTAAAGTCAAAGATGGAAATCCAATATAATATTTTCTTACCATAAATGTTCTAATACACAGCGTTCGATGTACTTTCCGAGCTTTTCCAACACACGGATGGCGCTCGTCGCACTCTGGGGTATTCTCCACATAGGTTGAAAATTTCACCCACTCCAACAAATCTCCCAATTCACAACTATGTGGAGGAGGTCGTCATCCCGACGATCCGCCTGTAGTACTCAAACTTTTTTCTTGGAAGAATCTTTGTGAACATGTCTGCACCGTTGTCATCTATATGAACATTCTCAAGCGCCGCTTAATTCTTTTTCATAATATCCCGTATCCAATGATACCGGGTCTCAATGTGCTTGGACCTGCTATGAAATGTCTGGTTTTTCACAAGATGAATAACACTTTAACTATCGCAAATCAAAAGATACTGCTCTTGCTTTAGCCTAATTTTCTGCAGCAACTTATTTATCCATAGTAACTCTTTGCAAGCCTTCGTCGCCCAATGTACTCTGCCTCTGTCGTCGACAAGGCAACATACTTTTGCAACTGCGAGTGCCACGATACTGCTCCACCAGCAAACATCATCGCATAGCCTGAAGTCGATCGCCTCGTGTCTACATCTCCAACTATATCAGCGTCGGTAAACCCAACCAGCTTCGGTCAGTCACCACCAAAAGAAAGTCTCCAATCGACAGTACCCTGAAGATATCGTAGAATCCACTTGACCCCACTCCAATATACCCTACCAGGATTAAAAGTATACCTGCTAACTGTGCCAACTGCGTGAGCGATGTCTGGCCTCGTACACACCAAAGCATACATAAGACTCCCCATGTCGGAGGCATATGGAACCCGCTCCATATCTTTCTTTTTTGTCCTCGGTAGATGGACACTGCTCCTCAGTGAACTTAAAGTGAGCCGCAAGGGGGTTACTCACTTTTTTGACCCTTCCATCAAGAAACACTAAAGTACCCGGTGAATGTACTTCTTTTGGGACAAGTGTAGCGGCTTAGACTCTCTCTCTCTCTCGACTGATCTCTACCCCAATAATAGTTTTTGCTATGCCCAAATATTTCATAGAGAAGACCACGCCCAGTTGGCGCTTCAGCTCCGCTATCCTAGTTGCATTCTGACCCACCAGTAGCATATCATCAACATAAAGCAGCAAAATAATAAAATCATCCTCGGCAAAGTACGTCACAAATACACAGTGGTCCGACGTCATCCGTGCGTAACCATGCTCCCCCATAATGAATCGAACTTCCTGTACCATTGTCTCGGAGCCTGCTTCAGACCATACAAGCTCTTCCTCAACTGGAAGACCAAGTGTGACTTGCCCTTCTCACAGAATCCCTCTGGCTGCTCCATCTACAACTCCTCCTCAAGATCACCGTGGAGGAATATCTTATTCACGTCCATTTGCTCGACCTCCAAGTCGAAACTCGCTATCAATGCTAGCACCACCGAATAGACGACTACTTGACGATCATCAAACAGATCTTATCATAATCTATGTCTTTTCGTTGACCGTAGCCTTTAACTACCAGCCTCGCTTTGTATCGAGGGCGAGTAGCATCATCACTCTACTTCACTCTAAACACCCATCGATTCTTCAAAGCCTTCTTGCCCTTTGGCAACCACACCAGATCATAAGTAGAGTTGGCCTCCAAGGAACTCATATCCTCCTGTATGGACTCTATCCACTCCTGCATGTGTTCGTCTTCCATAGCCTCTATAAAACTTTTGGGTTCTCCCATGTCAGTCAGTAGCACATACTCACCCGGTGAGTATCTCGTAGATTGTAAACCCCCTCGATTTATTCTATAGATAGTCGGGTTTGGAGTTGGAAAATTTTGGATTTAGCAGCAGATGTTGAGGTTTAGAGTGGAGTTAAGTTTGTCTGGTATTTTAATTAATTTAATTAAAATCCTTAGCACGCCCTACCGTTGCTATTTTATTCGGAGCCCAATATCAGCCCATAAATTCTATCGGACTATTGTACTTCTGACTTGACTCGCCAAATTAGGCACTGGACTTTTTCGTCACTCAAAATCAAATCCATTGTGCCCTAAATTAATTGCACAATTTCCCGTATCCTAAAATCCATATTTAATTCCGTGTCGGACACCTGTGTCGTTACCCTCAATTTTGAGATACCAACTTAACCCGTTGAGCCGGACCAACTAAAGGGTCCAAGACTGACTCCAAGCCTCCACCATTTTTGACATTTGTGTCATTTCCGAATTTTGACCCAAGTGCCCCCATTTAATTCAAAAGCGCGGGATGCTTTAATTCTATTTAAATCGGGGATACCAATTTTGCCTAATCCTATTTTAATCCTTAATTAATCCCGATGGCCATTAAATTAAACCCGTGCCAAACCCCCAATACCCCCTCGCCATGCAAATCATCAACCGTAATTTTCTCCATAATTTTTGTGTCATTTTATGTGTTCGTACAATTTCTCGAATTTAAGGGGCTAAGTTGCAATTTATTAATTTTAGGTGCCCTGACCCCATTGGCCAAGACCAAATGGAGAGGTTACAAATGTTGGACCAAATTGCACATTTCCCCCACTCTATTTCCTCATGAAGAAATGATTCTTCTCATGAGTAATCCTATCCCTCCATTTTGAATAGGAGCATCTCCACCCTCCATCCAATGCACCCCTCCCTATAAAGCCATCACCTCACCCTCACATTAAACCAAGCAGGCCCTAATCCCTAGGTATGGAAAACCCCCCCTCTCTCTCCCTCCTCTCTCCTCTACATGGGAAACCAAGCCATCACCTCCATATTTATAATTTTCTTTCTTCTTCTTCTTCTTCCTTTAATTCTTCTTCCTCCTGAAGCCGACCGGCCGGTCGACCAACTCGGCTCTGGCCCGTCGACCTCGCGGCGGCTCCACAGCAGCCGATCGGCTGTGCATCTCCCCCCCCGGCAGCTCCACAGCAGCCCGACCGGCTATGCATCTCCCCCCGCGGTGGCTCCACCCCCCCCCCCCCCGCGGCTATGCTTCCCGACCGGCCACTGAACGACTTCCCCTGCGGCTGTCTCTCCGACCGGACTGTACAGACTTTACCACTCCGGCGACTGTGCATGAACGACTCCGCCGCTCCAGCACAGTTCCCCCCCCGCACTCCGGCGACTGACCGCCCTCGACTCTGACCTCCTCCATGTCCAGCTTCCTTCATCACCATTAGCTTTCACCATCATTATCACTACTACCACCCCGCGGCCACCCCCACCGGCCGTGCTCCGGCGTCACCGGCGAGGTCGACTCTCCCCTTACTTGTTTTAATTCCAGAATTTAATATTGCTTTAGATAGGATGTTTATATATATATGGACTGGTGTTAGCTGGGGTTAAGTATAGATGTTTATATAGATTGCAAGTGTAGTACTTTTGATCTTTGTGTTTAAGGAGGGTGACTAGGGTTAGTGTTGAGATTAGGTTTTGTGTTGAGTTTTGAGTTTAAATACTACGTGAGATCTTGGGGTTTATTACGTGACACAATATATAATTCATGGATGTAAAGGATGTAGATTAAGTTAGGGTTATGAATGCTGGGTAATGGATTTTAGGTTTCTTTTATTTAATGTATACATATTGTTTATTGACGACTAGCAGTTTTAAATGGTTGTGAAAAGGATATTTCGATACTAAAAACAGGGAATATACTTCGGTGCAGATTTAATTGTCGTAGTATACCGTTGTGATATCAAGCATTGGTTAATATTGGGAGCTAATATTTAATGATGAATATATTGGAAGAGTAGCTACTGACGGTGTTTATAACCGAGGGTTTAAGTAATTATTAATAACCAGTTACTCGAGGATAATTATTTTATTTAAGGATAATATTTAATGAACATGGTAATGGCTGTGAAGACTAGAGCAAAATTTGAGGATTTGATCCTGGCTTGAACTACTGAACTTTGTGATGAACATAGTGAGATTGAAGTTTGGATTGATGATATCGTACAGATATTTAATTTGATTAGATGTAACTTACTCCGAGTCAACTTTGGTCAACCCTCTAGCGTCATGCCCCTGTGAGTTGTAGCTGAGGCTGAGCATATGTATATATGTGTGTCACATCCCTGTTTATCGTGTGTTAGATTTGGATTTGGATTTGTATCTCATCTCTAGGTACTGCGGGACCTGAGGACTTGGACGCAGTACCAGGACCCCGTCATCAGCAGCCGCACGCAGGCAAGTGTACCTTGCCACCCTGTATTTCAGTTCACAGATATTTATTATTTCGTTATGTATAATATGCACTTATTTATGTTGACGTTCGATACTTCATGTCCGGTTCACAACCGGGTGAAGACGTACGTCAAAATGTCTTAAAAAGATTGTTGGATGTTTCGTAGCATCTCGATGCACGTACCTGAGTACATCGATACCCCAGGACACACTCATACACTGTGATCGTACCAGATTCCTGTATCCTGATACTGACATCATGACTAGAGACTGGGACGACCTTAGGGTCGCGTCTGTTGAGTTATTTTTGTGTGTCGAGACTATAGTTAGAGGTTCAGGTCCAGCGCACAATCGTTGACCGCTTGGGATGGAGAAGACATTTACTAGACGTTTGGGCTCCTCTACACGCGCTTATATATGTATATATACTATTTCTGTAGTGATCCTGTATCTAGAGTAGTTGTACCACCCGTGTGACTCCTTGCCCGGAGCTGCGGTACGTGTCGTGTGTTTCCGTGTCCGGAGCTACGATTTTATTTTAGAAAGCCCACGCGTCGAACATTGTCTTCAAACTGTGTCACACTTGTTTGGTTATGATAGAGTACCCTGTCGTTGTACTTGTACTTTTTGTTACTTGGCTTGTTGTATTTTTGTACCTTGTTACGTCCCTCTGAGGACCTGGTTCCCTGCCAGTTTTGCAACATAGGTGATTACGGAGCATTTGGAGTTGCTGTAGGAGTTGCATGTCTTGCGGGCATGGTACCAGGTACTTACATTATATCTACCGGCATTATGGTTATTTTACATTATTTATTTCATTTGCTGTTGTAGCCTAGTTTTTATAGACTCATACTTCTTCTCGAGTCTATTCGAGTTAGTGTGTTATTGGGCGGCCGACTCTAGCACATATAGCTCTTTCTTGTATACTTCTGTACATTGTGGATTGAGACATAGAGGTTTATATTTATGGGATATCTAGTTAGTGCCCTTTATATTTTATACCTTATACGTATTCGAGTCAGACCAGAGTCTGGTCGAATGCGTAGCTGGCGTGTCACGGATTCCTGGTCCTACGTATTTTAGGACTGGGGTATGACATATTTTTGTGGTGGCCCATGCAGGTCCGATTTAAATCTTCTTGGTCACCTGACTGTGCCAAGCGAGCCTGCAAATTAGGAATAGATGTTATGATTGTTGAATAGGATCTCAATCCATAATCGATTTCAAAAACTCTTTGTATGTGATTATCGCCCTTGGACTTTCAATTTGCATTCGTTCAATCTTCGTCGATATCGCTATCCTTGTTTCTTGTCCCCTATTATTCGAGAAGACGAATGCTTGTGACTGATGATTTCCCTCCAGAAGAAGATCGAAGACCAGACGGCAGAAGACAGAATTCGTATACCGTTCTTTGAGAAGATTGTTATCTTATCAGGATAGATTGATGGGTTCTTTGGATTCTAGATCTAGTATGGAAGGTTGGCAAGAGAGTTGGACCCACTATTACCCTACCCGTGCTTGAGGTAACAGTAATCTTGGAAGCACGGAGAGCTAGAAGGATTGTTGATCATGACCTAGAATGATTTATGGGAATGTATAGCCTGATGATGGAAACTAGTGGTTGGATATGATAGCAATACCAGGAATAATATTATGGACTAGAGGAGATAAAATTTTAAGCTCTCACTTGGAAGATGATGATCTAATACCAGAAATTTTAGTATGTGCTTGGGTGACATCATTATTATAATTGCACTATGTGACTTGGACAGATAAATAACGAAAAGAAGGAATTTGAGGAATAGAATTTTAGGAAAAACTTTGAGGAGAAGAGAATTATACATTAGGCAAGGAAATTTTTTTTCTTTTGAGGATTGATGTTGGAAACAGAACGGGAGAAATTATTTTACGACCTTATCCTAGACATGGATTAGTTGAGCCAATACCACGCAACGCTTGATTGCCGTCGTGGTTGTGTCACCTTTAGACCACCGGATTACCCTGAGTTTGAGTTTTTTTGAGAGCCTGGAAGCATGGTGCCCACCTACCTTTGAGGCACACATTGCAGAAGGGGAACCAGTGTACCCCGTATTATACCAGAGTTTGAGGATGTGGTTCTAGAGAATCTTTCCAGCCTGCCACCTGACAGAGAGATAGAATTTGCTATAGAGTTGACTCCAAGAGCGGAGCCAATTATTTTCCCGTCTTCAGACTAACACCGGAAGAGTTGGTTGAGTTGAAGGTCCATAGTAGAGGATCACTTAGACAAGAGTTTCAGTCAGGCTAGTGTTTGTCCATGGGGGAATACCCATCTTAATTGTGCCGAAGAAAGACAGGACGGTACATTTGAATCAGCTAAGTGGCACATGTATTCTGGAAGATCGGTCTCAGATCAAGCTAACATCAGATCAAGGTACGGAGAGAGGACTTTCCGAAGATGACTTTTCGGACGTAGTATGGACACTATGAGTTCTAGTCATGACGTTTGGTTTAACCAACGCGCCAGTAGTATTTGTGAGCCTAATGAACAGTATTTTCCACCAGTACTTAGATAAGTTCGTGGTGATAATTATCGACAACATATTGGTATATTCCAAGAGCCAGGAGGAGCATGAGAGGCATCTCAGGATCGTGTTTGAGACGCTGAGACATAAAGGCTGTAAGCCAATCTCATCCAATATGAGTTATGTTTAGATAGAATAGATAGTCTACATATCAGGACAACTAAGGGTTCATGAGAAAGACTATCAGACGCATAATCTAGAACTAGCTGCAGTAATAATTGTACTAAAGCTATAGCGACACTACCTTTATGGAGAGCGTGTTGAGATTTATACAGATCACAAAAGTCTGAAGTATGCCTACCCGAAGAAGGAGCTCAATATGAGACAGAGGCGCTGGCTAGAATTTATGACAGATTATAATATCAAATAGCAGAACCACCCTGGCGAGGCGAATGTAGTAGCATATGCCTTAAGCTAATCCCATGGCATATTTTTATGACTCATCGCCAGTGGTTAGAGAATTTTCAGGAACTCAGGATTGAGATTGTATTGCCAGGCATGGATGGACAGATGGCCAGTCTCGAGGATTCAGTCCACATTTATTGAGAGGATCAATGCAGCCTTGCCAACAGATACGGGATTTAGACGACTGCGAGACAAGACAGAGGCCGACATGCAAACAGGACTCAGGATACATGAAGACAAAACATTAAGGTATAGATATCGCCTATACGTTCTGAGTGGCGAGCTACGCCAAGAGTTGATGACCGAGGCTCATAGCTCGATTTATTTTCATCCCGGGGGTAAGAAGATATACCGAGAATTGAGGCAGCATTACTGGTAGCATGGGATGAAGAGAGAGATTGCGAGATTCGTGGCAAGATGCTTGGTATGTTAGCAAGACAAGGCTGAATAACAGAGAACTGCAGGACTATTGCAGCTGCTTCCTATTCCCGAGTGGAAGTGGAAACACATTACCATGGACTTCGTCACAGGATTCCTGCGGAGCCCTAGCGGAAAGGATGCAGTTTGGGTTGTCGTAGACAGACTCACCAAGTCTGCACATTTCTTGTCCTTCAGAGTGGGGCAATCCACAAAGATATTAGCTGACATGTATATGAGGCAGATAGTACGGTTACATGGAGTGCCTGTCAACATCGTATCGGATCGTGATTCCAGATTCACGTCGTATTTTTGACGGAGTATGCAGGAGAGCCTAGGAACTCGTCTCAAATTTAGCACTGCATATCATCCACAGATTGATGGCCAATTAGAGCGCATGATACATATAAGGATATGTTTAAAGCGTCCATGATTGATTTTGGAGGATCTTGGGAGGACCATTTACACTTGGTAGAATTCCCCTACAATAACAGCTACTAGGCTAGCATACAGATAGCACCATATGAGGCACTGTACGGCAGGAAGTGTAGGTCACCAGTATGTTGGAGTGACGTGGGAGAGCGTCAGATGCTTGGTCCATAGTTGGTGACACAGATAGTGGAGAAGGTCAAGCAGATTCAGAGCCGCCTGCGTGCAGCACAGGACAGATGGAAACATTGGGCAGATGCGCACCGCAGACCATTGGAGTTCAAGGAGGGTGACCATATATTTTTGAGGATATCGTCCACCTACGGTACCATCAGATTCGGAGGCAGAGGCAAGCTGAGTCCGAGGTACATCGGACCTTTTGACATTTAGGAACGAGTTGGCGAAGTGGCTTGCCGTCTTGCATTGCCTCCATCAATAGAAGGAGTGCATGACGTATTTCACGTATCGCAGTTGAGGAGATATATCGCAGACCCTAGCTACGTGCTTGATCATTCGAAGATTACAGTAGGACCCAGTCTGTCTTACGTTGAGCAGCCAGTCGAGATTCTCGATCACAGCGAGAAGACTCTGAGAGGGCAGACTATTCAACTGGTCAGAGTGGCATGGAAGCACCATTCACCAGGCGAGTCTACTTGGGAGCGCGAGGATTCTATTCGACAGCGGTTCCCTTACTTATTTGAGGATCAAGGTATGATTTTATGTACGACATTTGAATACTAGTTGTTTTTAAATTCTCTTAGCTATTATCGTGCTTTACTTTTCAATTTCGGGGACAAAATTTTTCTAAGTTGGGAAGAATGTAAACCCCCTCGATTTATTCTATAGATAGTCGGGTTTGGAGTTGGAAAATTTTGGATTTAGCAGCAGATGTTGAGGTTTAGAGTGAAGTTAAGTTTGTCTGGTATTTTAATTCATTTAATTAAAACCCTTGGCGTGCCCTACCGTTGCTATTTTATTCGGAGCCCAATATCAGCCCATAAATTCTATTGGACTATTGTAATTCTGACTTGACTCGCCAATTTAGGCACTGGACTTTTTCGTCACTCAAAATCAAATCCGTTGTGCCCTAAATTAATTGCACAATTTCCCGTATCCTAAAATCTATATTTAATTTCGTGTCGAACACCTGTGTCATTACCCTCAATTTTGAGATACCAACTTAACCCGTTGAGCCGGACCAACTAAAGGGTCCAAGACTGACTCCAAGCCCCCACCATTTTTGACCTTCGTGTCATTTCCGAATTTTGACCCCAAGTGCCCCCATTTAATTCAAAAGCGCGGGACGCTTTAATTCTATTTAAATCGGGGATACCAATTTTGCCTAATCCTATTTTAATCCTTAATTAATCCCGATGGCCATTAAATTAAACCCGTGCCAAACCCCCAATACCCCCTCGCCATGCAAATCATCAACCGTAATTTTCTCCACAATTTTTGCATTATTTTATGTGTTCGTGCAATTTCCCAAATTTAAGGGGCTAAGTTGCAATTTATTAATTTTAGGTGCCCTCACCCCATTGGCCAAGACCAAATAGAGAGGTTACAAATGTTGGACCAAATTGTACATCCCCCCCCACTCCATTTCTTCATGAAGAAATGATTCTTCTCATGAGTAATCCTATCCCTCCATTTTGAATAGGAGCATCTCCACCCTCCATCCAATGCACCCCTCCCTATAAAGCCATCACCTCACCCTCACATTAAACCAAGCAGGCCCTAATCCCTAGGTGTGGAAACCCCCCCCTTCTCTCTCTTTCCTCTCTCGTCTACATGGGAAACCAAGCCACCACCTCCATATTTATAATTTTCTTTCTTCTTCTTCTTCTTCTTCTTCTTCTTCTTCTTCTTCTTCCTTTAATTCTTCTTCCTCCTGAAGCCGATCGGCCGGCCGACCAACTCGGCTCCGGCCCGTCGACCCCGCGGTAGCTCCACAACAGCCGACCGACTGTGCATCTCCCCCCTCGGCGTCTCCACAGCAGCCCGACCGGCTGTGCATCTCCCCCCGCGGCGGCTCCACCCCCCCCACACGGCTGTGCTTCCCAACCGGCCACTGAACGACTTACCCCATGGCTGTCTCTCCGACCGAACTGTACAGACTTCACCGCTCCGGCGACTGTGCATGAACGACTCCGCCGCTCCAGCACAGTTTTCCCCCCGCACTCCGGCGACTGACCGCCCTCGACTCTGACCTCCTCCCTGTCCAGCTCCTTTCATCACTATTAGCTTTCACCATCATCATCACTACTACCACCCCGCGGCCACCCCCACCGGCCGTGCTCCGGCGTCACCGGCGAGGTCGACTCTCCCCTCACTTGTTTTAATTCCAGAATTTAATATTGCTTTAGATAGGATATTTATATATATATATGGACTGGTATTAGCTGGGGTTAAGTATAGATGTTTATATAGATTGCAAGTGTAGCACTTTTGATCTTTGTGTTTAAGGAGGGTGACTAGGGTTAGTGTTGAGATTAGGTTTTGTGTTGAGTTTTGAGTTTAAATACTACGTGAGATCTTGGGGTTTATTACGTGACACAATATACAATTCATGGATGTAAAGGATGTAGATTAAGTTAGGGTTATGAATGTTGGGTAAGGGATTTTAGGTTTCTTTTATTTAATGTATACATATTGTTTATTGACGACTAGCAGTTTTAAATGGTTGTGAAAATGATATTTCGATACTAAAAACAGGGAATATACTGAGGTGCAGATTTAATTGTCGTAGTATACCATTGTGATATCAAGCATTGGTTAATATTGGGAGCTAATATTTAATGATGAATATATTGGAGGAGTAGCTACTGACTGTATTTATAACCGAGGGTTTAAGTAATTATTAATAACCAGTTACTTGAGGATAATTATTTTATTTAAGGATAATGTGTAATGAACATGGTAATGGCTGTGAAGACTAGAGTAAAATTTGAGGATTTGATCCTGGCTTGAACTACTGAACTTTGTGATGAACATAGTGAGATTAAAGTTTGGATTGATGATATCGTACAGATATTTAATTTGATTAGATATAACTTGCTCTGAGTCAACTTTGGTCAACCCTCTAGCATCATGCCCCTGTGAGTTGTAACTGAGGCTGAGCATATGTATAGATGTGTGTCACATCCCTTTTTGTCGTGTGTTAGATTTTGATTTGGGTTTGTATCTCATCTCTAGGTACTGTGGGACCTGAGGACTTGGGCGCAGTACCAGGACCCCGTCATCAGCAGCTGCACGCAGGCAAGTGTACCTTGCCACCCTGTATTTTAGTTCACAGATATTTATTGTTTCGTTATGTACATTATGCACTTATTTATGTTGACGTTCGATACTTCGTGTCCAGTTCACAACCGGGTGAAGACGTACGTTAAAATGTCTTAGAAAGATTATTGGATGTTTCGTAGCATCTTGATGCACGTACCTGAGTACATCGATATCCCAGGACGCACTCATACACTGTGATCGTGCCAGATTCCTGTATCCTGATACTGACATCATGACCAGAGACTGGGATGACCTTAGGGTCGCTTCTGTTGAGTTATTTCTGTGTGTCGAGACTGTAGTTAGAGGTTCAGGTCCAGCGCACAATCGTTGACCGCTTGGGATGGGGAAGATAGTTACTAGACGTTTGGGCTCCTTTGTATGTACTTATATATGTATATATACTATTTCTGTAGTGATCCTGTATTTAGAGTAGTTGTACCACCCGTGTGACTCCTTGCCCGGAGCTGCGGTACGTGTCGTGTGTTTCCCTGTCCGGAGCTACGGTTTTATTTTAGAAAGCCCACGCGTCGAACATTGTCTTCAAACTGTGTCACACTTGTTTGGTTATGATAGAGTATCCTGTCGTTGCATTTGTACTTTCTGTTACTTGGCTTGTTGTATTTTTGTACCTTGTTACGTCCCTCTGAGGACCTGGTTCCCTGCCAGTTTTGCAGCATAGGTGATTACGGAGCATTTGGAGTTGCTGTAGGAGTTGCATGTCTTGCGGGCATGGTACTAGGTACTCACATTATATCTACCGACATTATGGTTATTTTACATTGTTTATTTCATCTGCTATTGTAGCCTAGTTATTATAGACTCATACTTCTTCTCGAGTCTATTCGAGTTAGTGTGTTATTGGGCGGCCGACTCTAGCACATATAGCTCTTTCTTGTATACTTTTGTACATTGTGGATTGAGACATAGAGGTTTACATTTATGGGATATCTAGTTAGTGCCCTTTATATTTTACAGCTTATACGTATTCGAGTCAGACCAGAGTCTGGTCGAATGCGTAGCTGGCGTGTCACGGATTCCTGGTCCTACGTATTTTGGGACTGGGGCGTGACATAGATGATCGACGCTCTCTATCTTTCCTCCTCAATGGAACCATTGGTGCTGGCTGTATACCAATAGCCTCCTCCCCTTCAGGAACTACCTTCCCGACATGCTCATCCTCCTTAGGGTTACCCTGACCACCATCCGCAGGCTGATGAACAAGGTTGGGAGTAACTTCATGTACTGGCTCTCCCACAACTGGATCCTCAACGAATATCACGTCCCTGCTTCTGTAGAACTTTCTTCCCACTGGGTCGTAGAGTTTATAACCTAACTCATCCTAACCGTAACCGAAAAAGACATACCCCCTAATCTTTGGCTCAAGTTTGGATCTCTCAACCTTCGGTACATGCACGAATGCCTTACAACCAAACACTCGCAGATGATTATTTGATGGCTCTTTGCCGTACTATACTTTGTCAGGCACATTACCCTGCAAAGGAGCACTAGGAGATAACTAATAATATAAGAAGCTGTGTAAAGTGCCTCACCCGAATAGCTGCCCGACAAGTTTGCTTCTAACAGCAAACATAGTACCCTCTCCATCAGCCCCATGTTCATCCGCTCCACTACACCATTGAGATGAGGTGTCTATGGCGGAGTCTTCTGGTGTCGTATCCCTTGCTCTTTGTAATATGCATCAAAGGGACCGATATATTCGTCGCCATTGTCCGACCAAACACATAGCAGCTTCTTTTTCGTTTTCCTTTCAACGGAGGCCTGAAACTCCTTGAAAGTGGGCAGCACCTGATCCTTGGCCTTTAAGGCATAGTCCCAAACCTTCCTGGAATAATCATTAATAAAAGTTATAAAGTAAGAAGCAACACCAATAGATTTTACCTTCATAGGACTACAGGCATCTGAGTGAATCAACTTGAGCAACGCCAACTTCCTTGAACTTTGGTGACTTTGAAAAGAAACCATTTTTTTTCCTGCCAAATAGTGCACGCACCTCTCCAACTTTGTAAACTTGAGTCCTGGAATCACCTTCCTGTTCCCCAAGTAGCTCATCTTTTTCTCGCTAATGTGGCTGAGCCGCCTGTGCCACAACTCGGTAGAACCATCAGTAGCTGCGTTCACCTCATGTGCCCCCCTGTCTGCTCCCTTCAAAATAGAGTTAGGACCTCTTGCTTCCTCTGGCAATCACCATCGAACCTCTGGAAAGCTTCCACTGACTGTTCCTGAAGAGATTGAAGAAACCCTCATCATCCAACCTTTCAACCGACATCAGGATGAAACGGATATCGGGGATATAACAAACATCTTTCAGAACAAGAACTGCACCCGTCTTTGTCCTCAAATGCACATCTCCAATGGCAACTGCCTTCGATACATCTCCATTTCCCATCTTCAACACTCCACAGTCGCATATTGTATAAGTAGCAAATAGTGCCCTGTTGTGAGATACGTTCGCTGAAGCACCTAAGTCCACCAGCCAAGAGTTGTTATCGCAGGCGAGGTTCATAACTACCGTATTACCTACAATAATCAGATCGCCTCCATGTGCCGAGACCGCCGTTGGAGTGTTCTTGTCCTTCTTTCCCTTGTCGCCCTTCTTCTCTCTTCCAAGCAAAACAATTCCGCTTGATGTGGCCCTTCTTGCCACAATGGTAACACTCTGAGTCATCATATCAACCCTTGGACCTTCTTCTACTTTTGTCTTTGCCATCGGCTAGACCCCTGTTTTTACCCCTTCCGTGGCTCTCTGAAACAAGCGCCTCTGAGTGGGATGTGGATGAAGTGCCCTGAGAATATCTTCGTATCTCTTCATTCAGTATCATGCTCTTGGCAAACTCCAGAGTGACCTCGCCTTACGAAGCAGAAGTGATCATAGATACTAGTACGGTCTCCCACGAGTCTGACAATGTACACAACAGCCATAGTCCCTGAACCTCGTCGTCGAACTTGACTTCCATCGAGGATAGCTGGTCAACCACGCCCTGGAACCCACTCAAATTATCCGTAATGGATGCCCCATCTTTGTACCGTAGATCTATCATCATCATCTGGATCAAAATTTTTTATTTATCCTGGTCTTATTCGCATACAAAATTTTTAGCTTATTCTACAGTGTTCTCGCATGCTCAATACTGGCAACGTGGTTGTACACGTTCTCGTAAATAAACTGTCGGATGTACCCACACACCTATATATGCTCGAACTTTCAGTCCTCTTCAGATTTGTCACTGTACCTCTCAGAAGCAAATACTGGCAGATGCAGCTTATTGACAAATAGCAAATCCTTTATCTTGCTCCTCCAATAATGATAGTTGGTACCGTTCAGGTTTACCATGTGAACCGGCTTCGCGTCCATCTTCCCTCCCTGGTTTGCTTGTCAACTCCTGACACCCGTCTAAAATTTCAGAACCTGGCTCTGATACAACACTATTGGGAACAAAACGCAAAAATCGTTCACCAAACCTGATAGTACCTGCGAGAGAACCGAGCAAAACATAAAAACCAAAAGATACCAAACAGAAATTGCAGACACAGATATTTTTACGTGAAAAATCCAGATAAAAAAACCACGGGACGATCGGAGTCCAACCCTGAAGAACCTCCACTAATATAATAAAGAAATTACACCCTCTACAAGTTCCTCATTGATCTAACACGGATCACCGTAACTCTTTGGAACAGAAAATAGATTACAACCACAAAAAAAAAAGACAATAAGAAATATTCCAAATTGAACTCCTTCTCCAAAACGGCCTCCAATCCTTCTTTCTCCTCTCCAAAGTTGCAATAACACTATTGCCACATTTTTTTCTCTCTTATTTTTTTCTCATGTTGTTGTATATTGCATGAGCCTTTATATAAATCCATGCATGAATTAGAGTTTCCATATGAAAATCTATATATAGAAGCCAAAAATATTTATGGAAATCCAATTACATTCAATCATATATTTAATGAAAATCAAATCATAAATTAGCTTACCATAATTTGAAAATCTAATTATATGAAAAGTTAATATATGAAAGATCCAATCATAAATATATAATTAAAGTCAAAATGGAAATCTAATATAATATTTGTTTATCTTAAATGTTCCAATATACGGTGATCGATGCAATTTTTGAATGTTTTCGACACACGGATAACTCTCGTCGCACTCCGGAGTATTCTTCACATAGGTTAAAAATCTCACCCACTCGAACACTATTCTCACATGATTTGTTCCAACAGGGCTAGATAGAGTTATTCAGATGGAAGAAATAAGTACTTAGCACCCACATATAGGTTTTTTGCACAAAGAATACTTCGGTCGCAGTTTGCTCTAGTAAGCATGTACTGTATTTGTTGGAAACCTGATGTGATCTAAACTAGAGTTAACCTATGAAATGTGATACTAGATTGAGTCCATATATCTTAAAAATTTATCAATTATCTGTATTTTTATAATCTCACTTCTTATCCGATATGGAACTAATTTATCAACTCTATTGTAACCACATTTTGGAACGTCCTACCGGAACAAAATCATGGCTAGAAAGAAGAAGAGAAATAAAATTAATGCACTTAGAAAGAGGGATTTTACTAGGATATATCAATTTACAAAGATGTTATGAACAATGGATATATGTTTTTTTTATTGAAGTTAACAGAAGTCGAAAACTGAAACAGAGACCAATCGCAGCTTTGAACATTTTGGGTGAGATGTAAGGAAGAGAAACTGTGAGATTTACATTACTAACGTACTACATGGTAGCCAGGGCCGGTTCCGAGATTTAGAGGGCTCTATTCAAAAATTGAAAATAAGATCATATTTTTCGTAAACATAAATTTTTTTGCCAATGTCATAAATTAATAAAGCAAATTTTAATTTAATTTTTTTAAATAAAACATGTATATACATAAAAATTAATAAGAGAATATCGATTAACCTCCATGAATGATAATAATTGTATTGATCGAACGACTATAAGGTCTAAATATTAGAAAAAAATACTACTCAAATTTGTAAAATCTCCAATTATCCTTTTGGCGTCTCCAAAACCAACATTTTATAGCAATTATATGAGTGCAAACCTAAAAAAAGAGAGATAAATTAGCAAAATTAAAATATAATAGATGCGAAAAATGAATGGAAGTCAAAAGAGAAGAAATAAAATCAGTATATAATTTAAAATGTACTTACCATCAAAAGGAATGAATTAAGCTTTAACTAGCAAAAGTAACGAACACCAACAATAAAATGTCCTCCTTGCATTTTTAGATTCAAAATCATTAACTTTATCAAGAAAATCATTCTTTAAATATAATAAGGTTAATCCATTCAAAAATAATAATCTTAATATATAAGAGACATTAAGTAAAAAAGATCTTACAAAACCATCCATAAAAATATAAAGAACAAATGGATGTAGTGAACACATAACTGTAAATACAACTAAAATAATAAAATGAAAAGTAATGATATTAATCATCAATAGTTAAAAAAAGTATTAATCTCTAATAATATTTTATTCTCGTACTAAAATGTGGCTTCTTTAAGTTTATTATTAACCATTTACAAAACAAAAACTAAAGTGCAAACATAAGAAGTAATTATATCAATAATCAACTATTAAAAAACTATTAGATTTAGTAGCACATTTTTATTCTACACTCCTTTAATAATCAATTTTTGAACAAAAAATTAACCAAAAAATGAAAAAAAAAAAACTAGCTAACACAGGTTTCGAACCCAGACTAAGGGAGCACAATCAACAACCTACAGTCATCCATTCTTACCAATTGTGCTAACTTTGATTATTGTTCAAAAAACATTAGATATCTTATTATACTCTTAACTCCTCTAGACTTAAATACCTAGGTTTAAATAGGAAAAAGTAAGGGCCTTCTGTATTAGAGGGTCCTGGTCCGTTGCACTAGTTGCACTAGTTCATGATCGGGCCTGATGGTAGCCTAATTTGTCATGCTTGTGTAATCAAAAGATGTAGTCAGGATTTTAGTTTATCTCAGACTAAACTTAAAATATTTTAAAAAAAAAATTTAACACAAAAAAATTATTTACTGAATAATAAGTTATAAAGTAAATATTCAAAGCTTAATTTCTATTTTAATTCTCATATTACACATTTGAATGGAGACATATGATTTGTATAGTAAATTCAAGGACAGAGAATAATAAATATATAAAAAAAACACTTTCATTTTGCCAGAAAGAATTTAGATGGTTAATTGCTAGATGCTATTAAATTCAGCCTTCTGATGTACATAAAAAGAAAAATTTGACACAAAAACATCATTAACTTGGACCTAAACTTCTCATTAAGTTTTTCCTCCTGGTAAAATTAGAACTTAAGTAGAATACTAGGGAAAAAAACCATATTTCCTGGGAAAATGAGAAACTGCAGAAACTCTGGTATTAAAATTATGATATCTAATGTATGGTGGAGTGAGCATATTTAGATTTAGGTACCTTAGCATATAAAAATAATAAAAAATCTTCTATTGATCATTTCCTAAAAGATTGAAGAATTTCTCATTATCCAATTTTCTAACCGACGCCAAGTTGAAACAGATATCGAGGACATGGTGAACACCTTTGAGCACCAGAATTTCTCCTCTATTTGTCTTCAAATTGACATCTCCTATAGCCACAACCTTTATCACATTTCCGTTGCCCATCTTTAATACTCCACATTACCAAATTGTGTATGTGGCAAATAATGCCTAGGCGTGAGATACATGCATCAAAAATTCCTGAGTTCACCAATCAAGAATTCTCATCACAAGTGAGGTTCATGATAACCTCATCACCCATAATAATGACATCGTTCCATGTGCTTAGATGGTCGTTGTTGTGTTTTCACTTTGCTTCCCTTGTCATACTTTTTCTCTTTCTTCCAAGCAAAATAGTTTTGCTTGATGTGACCATTCTTTCTACATTGATAACATTGAGAGTCCTTGTGTCGACTCTTGAACTTCCCTCTGATTTTGTCCCTGCCACCACTAGGTCCCTTGTTTTTACTCTTACCTTGGCTCTTTGAAACAAGCGCCTTTGAATGAGATATAGATAAAGTACCTTAAATTTTTTCTGCATATATTCATTCAATAACCCCACAAATTTTTTATGGACACTCGTACGATCTTCCACGAGTTTGGAAAAGTTCATAGCAACCAAAGCCCTTGTACGTCAGCGAACTTTACTTCCATAGAAGACAGCTAGTCAATCACACCCTGTAACTCACTCAAGTGATCCATAAAGGACAAACCATCCTTGTACCTAAGACCTATCATCTGTTGATTCAAGAATAATTTATTTATCCTAATTTTTTTCGCATACAAGAATTTCAGCTTCTCCCACAATGTCTTTGCATGCTTAATATTAGTGATATGGTTATACACATTCTCGTCTATGAACTATCTGATATACCCACACACCTATATATGTACGTAATTCCAGTTCTCATCAAATTTCTCACAAGGCTTCAATCAGAAGTAAATACCGAAAGATACAACTTCGTGACGAACAACAAATTATTTACCTTGCTCCGCCAATAGTGACAATTGGAATCTTTAGATTTCTCATGCCACTGGTTTCACATCTATCTCTTCTATTCGATTTGATTGTCAACTCTTGACACCTGGAAATCCCTGCTCTAATACCACTCTAACTAAAACTCTGATACCACTCTTTTGGGAACAAAACGCAAAAATTATTCCTCCAAATCGAGAGACTTGGTGAGGATCAAAAAATGCATAAACCAAATAATGCCAAATCATAATTAAAGCACAACGTAAACACGATAACTTTTACATGGAAAATCCTGACAGGAAAACCATAATATGATCAGAGTCCAACATGAAAAAACCTCTAGTAACGAAATATAGAAAGATATACTAATTGCTAGCAAACTTCTCCATCGTCTATTATGTACTTGCTACCTTGCCATGATTTATTTCCATGTCTTGTACCTTACATCACAAGCTTTTATCATTAGTTGTTACTTTATATTTTCACACGTGACTGCGATAGTGTTTGTACCATATTTTTGTTTACTTGAGCAACTTGACTTAATCCCGTGTTCCTGTTACATGGAATTGACTTTCTTTCTTAGTTTCTAAATGATCGTTATTAGGAATTGGCTATTGACTACTCTCAATCGTTAGTATGCACCATGCTGCGATAGAGACCCTCTATAGATAGTTAGCACACACCATGTTGCTTTATAGGACAGTTAGCATGTGTCGTGCTATAATTTTTTCGATATTTATTTAGCCACGCCTAGTAGCACAGTTGTCTTTCATGTGTCACTATTTGTATTTTTTGTTCTATCTTTATTTCTTGTTCCATCAGTTGCATATTTATTTACTTTTACTTAGCGACATGTATATTTTGTATCTTGTTGCGTTCTTCTGAGGACATGGTTTTCTTACATATATTTTCTAAGATGTGTCACGACCCGCACCCGAAATTTGGGCATGAGCCGTGGGTACGTCCATTCTACGCCACAGCATCGGCGGTAGAACGCTGTCTAGGTCTTAATACTACTAAATATAACTCACAAGATAACCTGTCAATGATCTCAACTCCATAAGGATGATAATAAATAAAGCATTGATCAATAATCCATAATATACTCAATCATAATAACTATAGGAAGTAGATGGCACGATAAGATATAAAAGATAAGAAAGTACCGACAAAAGTCAAGCACAACAACCCCAATACAACAATAATCTAGAGTCTAGCTATCCCAACATAAATAGTCTCAACAATAATATAATCCAAGTCTCACGTTTAGAACAAATAAATACAGAGATATCTAGACTAAGAAGCTGTCTAAACGATTGCGGGTGATGTCTCCTCTAAGGAGAGTGACTCCTCTAGAATCTCCGGTATGTAGTCTCCCTCTACCCCTGGGCCATAGTGAGTAGGACAAAAATTCTCAAGGTTCACTAAAAAATATTATCCAGTAAAGATTGGAGCGAAGCACAAACACTAAACAACAGTTTTATTTATATTGACAAAAAACTATAAGACAGTGTAAAGAAATAGATGATAAAGAAATACTGGAAAAGTATGGAATACTGGAGAGACATGTAATCAACAATAGTACTAACTAGCAATAAACAAATATATGTGAATTCTAAAAATGAATGAACTAGAATAAAGCAATAGAGATTCTAGCTAAGTGTTGTGAAATATCAGTTTGTTATGTGATCAACTTGGGACTAGTTCAGGCTTGTTATATATAATTGGCTATGAGACATGTGAGGTCAGGCTAACCATCTGGTTATCTATGATGCGAGCAGTAGTCATTCTAATTATATATAACAGGCTATGAGGCATGTAAATGGTCAGGCTACACCCTACGTGATATGTGGGGTGAGCTATGATGCATATAAAGTGGAGTATGATCACATAATCTTGCTAATATTTTCCCGTCCCCAGCTAGCACGATGGATTGCAATCATGGCTCCTCATGATAGGTATCTATGATACTAATCCGTGTATCCATAATGTCACAATCAAGTATACATTACAACTAGAATCATAGTAATAATCAACATAATAAAAACTATCAGAGAATATACTAGCCTGTGGTCCTGAGCAATGAATAAGGATCAATGTCCAAATTGGAGCCACATAGACCTATACATGGTATATTGCATCAATACAAGGTTCTAGAATAAAAATAAGTTAAATTGATGCAATTCTAAGTCATAAAGCCATTTCTAAGTCAGACCGACAATTTCTAGGTTGCTAGAGTCTAACACTAGGATTTTAAGTCAATGCACTATGAAACTAAGATATACTAATTAATCTAAGATACTAAGAGACACTCAAAAAGTCGTATCCTAAGATATGCAAGTTTCAATATATAAATATAGTAATTTATATATATATATATATATATATATATATATATATATATATATATATATATATATATATATATATATATATACAAGTCAATAATTATAGTATCTTAACTGATTAATGCAATCAGGATATCTTGACCGTGCACTAATGCGTATCACACTACCTATCTCGATACTCAAATCAATACCTTGGTATTGACCCTTTATCATAATATTATCTTGGTATTCAAAGGTAATTCAAATCTCATGAATATAGCTAATATATATGTAACCCTCAACCAATGTACTAATATATACTAAGTACTATAATATAGATATCCATACAATACTTAGATACTAACTATAATACAATACTAACTTACCAATACCTCATATAATACCTATCCATATATAATACCCATATATGGTACTACACTTAGCTCATAGTCTAACTAGTCCACCTATCTACTAGCTATTAAACTAGCAACTGAATTTAACAACTAGCTATCTAACTACTTATTTATATACACTAACCTTAACACTAACTACTAACTAAATACACAACTCATCTAACTACTTACCCACTGAACCAATACTCGATACCTGGCTGCAAACTGATACAGAAATTGATACTGATGAAACTAAACTAATACAGTGATACCTTGTTGATAATGGCCTTGTGTACTGCTGATACTGTAGTGCACAGTGTTGGTGCTGTCTTGAGTTGAACTGCAGTGTTCCTGCAGTGGCTGCTGATGCAGTATATCCCGATCACTACTACTACAGTAGCTCCTCTACAGGACTATGCACGAACTGCACATAGTTGTTGTGTCCTCTAGCTGTGCACAAGCTCGTGCACACTGCTGCACCCATTTGCTGTGCAGTGGCTACTAGCTGCTGTGCCTGGCAACTGAAATATTGCTGCTGCAAGGTGTGCACTCTAGAAACTGCCCTTGCAGTGGCTCGAGCTCCCATTCTTTCTACCATTGCCCCTCACACACACAAACACAAACACAAACACAAACACAATGCACATACACAGTGAACCCAACTCCTAAACAACACTGTCATATACATAAAAGACACTCACTCACTGATACACTAAACTCACTCAAAACCGATACACTAACTCACTCGAAACTGATACACTAATTCTAGCACATCCCTACCTTCATTTACCTGAACCAAAATGACCCTCTACTGATATCTCTAGAATATACTGATACTCACAAGCCTAACTAGAGTTCCTTGCTATGATCTGATATTTAGTATTAGTCCAAGATAACTGATCCCTCCATTTATTCACACTCCTAATACACAGTTGTATTTGTACAGAAACACTTGTGCACACTTGAAACATATTCACATAAGCAATGTCACATTCTTACATATCTAATTTTTGATACACCTAATCCCCTGATACGTATACTGCATCACAACCAATCATCCCCAACTATCTGCATTACCCGAGTCCCCATACCAGCAAGCCTGAGACACACCCCAACTGAAGTATCAGTGCAACCTACTGCTGCACACTGTGCATACCACAGTGAACCCGATTCCTCACATACTAACACATAGTAAACACAAGACCGAGGAACCCGACTCCCTGTGTAATCAGTCCCACACCAATATATAAACATACATACATTAATACATATACATACATACATACACACACACACACACACACACACACACACACACACATACATATATATATATATATATATATATATATGTATATATATATATATGTATATATATATATATATATATATATATATATATATATATATATATATATATATATATATATATATATATATGAATTAGATCATATAAATATGCATACTTCCTATTAAACATTAAACATTAAACAAACACTTTGAAGGCCCCATTGTGATACTCTATGATACACCACAAACATTAATGCATAAACCCTAATATACAATTAAACCATCTACATATAATATATGGATATATCATATATATTTTTAGTAGGATTTAGTGTTACAAAAATTAGGTAAAATACATCCTTAAAAACCAAAACCCCCAAATTCATATGACCCAATGAAGGAATCATCAAGTAGACCAATAGAGACTCATGCTCTCCCTTAATAGCTATTTCTGAAACCAAAGGGTGGGCTCTTAATGGCCAAAGAAAAGATTAAAATAGAATCTAAAAGAGGGTTTCCATATTTTTACCTATTTGGAGATGGATTCCCAATGTAGCATCTTCTTCCCTATGATTCCTTGTGCTCAAACTTCTAGATCTCTTTAGATAGGGGAAATGAGGGATTTGAGGCTTAGAAATCTAAAATTTGTTTGAGGAAAAGAAGGGGTTTTGGGGGCTAGTTCTAGGGTTTTCTTCATGAGTAATGAGTGACTTTGAGGGAGGCTCCCTCTGTATTTATAGGGCCAGCCATAATGTAGGATCAGGGTTTGGGTAATGCATAATATCTCTTTTTCCCTAAATGGCTTGTCATGAAGAGCTATTTAATAAGGGGTTTAGTCCTAAGTAAGGGATTTCACTAGATGCTAATTAATAAAATAGGGATTAGTCTAGTGGGTTTTTATGTCTAGTCTAATGCAAGGTCCGTGGTCACATCAAGTCTAGATCACTAACCCATGTCATTAATGAATATAATATAATGTATATTACATATCATGCAATTATTAGCATAATATATATAAATATTGTAAATGACCAAAAAGTCCCTACTCTAGAAATGTGGTAGTGACAGGTCTACCCTCATAAAAAAAAATTCTTCCTCAAAATTGAATTAAACTAGCACAAGAGCACAATGAGAACAAAAAGAACTATACCTCATGACTCGAAGAGATACGGGTACTGCTCGCACATTTCGTCCTCTCTCTCCCAGGTTGACTCGCCTAGAGAGTGATGTCTCCATGCAACACAAACCAAGGGAATAGTCTGGTTCCATAATATCTTCTTCCTGCAATCCAAGATCTCTACGGGCTGCTCAGGATAGCTGAGAGTTGGACCAATCTCGATCTTCGAGTGATCTAGTATGTGACTAGGATCTGCCACGTACTATCTCAACTACGACACATAAAAAATGTCATGTACTCCCTCTAGTGCAGGCGGTAAGTCTAGTCTATAGGCCACTGCACTGACCCTCGCAAGAATACTGAAAGGTCCGATGTACCGTAGACTAAGCTTCCCGTCTCCACCAAAGTGAATCGTGTCCCGTGTCGGAGAAATCCATAAGAATACCAAATTGCCAACCTGGAACAAAATAGTTTTAACAATCAATCTAAAACAAAATAATTACAAGCAAAATACCAAAATCTATACCTCAAACTCCAAGGCTCTACGGTGGCTGTTGGTCCAATGTCACTGTCTGTCCCGCGCCACTCGAAGTCTGTCTCTAACGAGTTTTACCTTTTTTGCTGTATCCACGATCATCTCTGGTCCTAAAAAGGCTTTCTCTCCGACATCATCCCATGATAATGGTGTGTGATACCTCCGTCTATATAGAGCTTCGAATGGTGACATCTTAATTCTGGCCTGGTAGCTATTATTGTAAGCAAACTCTACCAGGTGTAGATGATATTCCCAAGAATCTCCAAGATCTAGAACTTAAGTGCGCAGCATATCCTCGAGAGTCTAAATAGTCCTTTCAGACTGCCCGTCTGTCTGGGGGTGATATACGGTACTGAACTTAAGCTGAGTGCCCAAGCTAGCCTGCAAACTCCTCTAAAAGTGAAAAGTGAAATGACTATCCCGATCCGAGATGATGCTCACAGGAACCCCATATAATCTGACAATCTGCCGCACGTACATCTCTACTAGCTTCTCCGTTGATGTACCCACTTTGAATGATAAGAAGTGGGCTGATTTGGTCAACCTATCTACGATGACCTAAATCGCATCATTTTCTTCTAGAGAACGCGAAATCCCTGAAACAAAATCTATAGTCACGTGCTCCCACTTCCACTCTGGGATGGGTAAAGGCTGAAGCAATCCACCTGGCCTCTGTTGATCCGCCTTTACCTGCTGGCACACTAAATACCGAGATACAAAGCATGCTACCTCACGCTTTATACCATACCACCATACGTGCTTCCTCAGGTATCGATACATCTTGTTGTCACCTAGATGTATCAAGTACTGAGAGCGATGTGCCTCATACAAGATCTCTTCACGCAACTCCCCGCTCGGCACACATATCCTAGTACCATGCCGTAAAGACCCATCATAAACAATAGTGAAGTCTTCTGATAATTCTGTCCGAACCTGTGCCCTGATACTCCTCAGCGCCTCATCATTATACTGCATAGCTCTGATTCTTTCCATCAGCTCGGACTGTATCTACAATCCCCACAACTGAATCTCGATACCGAGAACTAGGACCTCAATTTCCAAGCTCTCAAGATCGGTTAATAAGTGTCTGTCTGACGTCAAGTACATAGCCATCGGATACCTGCTCAAGGCATCAGCGACTACATTAGCCTTTTCTGGGTGGTACTGTAATAAAATATCGAAGTCTTTCATAAAATTCAACCACCTCCTATGTCTCATATTCTGCTCTTTTTGTGTAAACACGTACTTCAAGCTTTTATGGTCTGTGAAGATCTCCTCACGCTCTCTGTACAGATAGTATTTTCACAGCTTTAAAGCAAAGATAACTGCTACTAACTCCAAATCATGGGTAGGGTAGTTCTTTTCATGAGGGCATAATTGCCTGAAAGTATAGGCAATCACCTTCCCGAGTTGCTGAAGAACGCAACCCAAACCCTTCCCTGAAGCATCACTATAGATAGTGAATCCACTTGTCCCCGATAGAAACGTTAATATTAGATCTGTCGTCAATCTCTTCTTTATCTCATCAAATGTGGCTTGATAATCCTCCGTCCAGACGAAATCTACATCTTTCCTGGTCAGCCTAGTCATCGGCTCTGCAATCCTGGAGAAGTCTTGTACATACCTCCTATAGTAACCTACTAGCCCGAGAAAACTCTTGATCTCAGCTACTAAACTGGAAGTAGCCCACGACTCCACTGCCTCAATCTTCTTCGGGTTAACTGAGATCCCATCGCCCGTCACCACATGCCCAAGGAATTCAACCTTGTCAAGGAAGAACTCGTACTTTGAAAGCTTTTCGTAAAGTTTCTCTTTCCTGAAAGTCTCCAACACCATCCTCAGGTGCTCTTTATGCTCCTCTGGGGTCTTCGAATACACAAGAATGTCATCGGTGAACACCACCATGAACTTGTTAAGGTACTGGTGGAACACCTTGTTCATCAAGTTCATGAATACTGCCGGTGCATTAGTCAATCTAAACGGTATTACTATGAACTCAAATTGGCCATATCGTATCCGAAAAGCTATATTCGGAAAGTCTTCACTTTTACCTGCTGATAGCCTGACCTCAAGTCTATCTATGAAAATACATTCGTTCTGCTTAAATGATCGAAGAGATCATCTATCCTCGACAGCGGATATTTGTTCTTGATAGTGAGGTTGTTCAGAGCTCTATAGTCGATACACATGCGTACCGACCATCCTTCTTTGGTACGAAAAATACCGAAGCTCCCCATGGTGATGAACTGGATTTGATGAAGCCCTTGTCCTGTAACTCCTCAACATGCTTCTTCAGTTCTGCCAGTTCGCTGTGGTTGACCCTATAGACGTATTATGATATGGGCTCTGCTCCTGGCACCAAGTCTATAGAGAACTTGATATCTCTGTCTGGCGGCAAACCTGGCAACTCCTCTGGAAAGACATCTAAGAACTCTTCTATCAAAGGATATGACAACTCCTCTTCCTCCATCCTGGCTCCATAAAAAGTGCCCCTGCTCTACTTCGCTGCTCCTCTGGCGACCTCAAACTCTGGCTCTCCTGGCGGTCGAAATATCACTCTATCTCCACGATAATCTATAGTAGCATGATGCCTACTTAACCAGTCCATTTCGAGTATAATATCATATCATGAAAGTGGCATTACGAGTAAGCACACACTCAACTCTCGGCCCCCCAATGATACTCTTCGGTCCTTACAAAAGTTACTGACTAGAATAATGCCTCCGCCAGTCATGATCTTGCAAGTCCTATTTAAGGGTTCTCCCTATAAATGATGCTTAAGAGCATAAGATACCGATACGAAACTACGGGAAGCGCTAGAATTGAATAATGCAAGTGCTGGAATAAAATCGAGAAGAACTGAACCTGAAATCATGTCTCCTGCTGGCTCAGCCTCCTCGATCGTCATGGCATATGCTCGTCCCTGGGGTGCACCTCTCTGCTACTGCTGGTGCTAAGCAAACCTCTATTGCTATGGCAGAAGTAGAAGTCCCCTCTGCTGGTCTCCTGGTACAGTACGCATCCTGGCAGGTCCCCTTTGAGCGGCTGCTCTACCCTGACCTGGACGAGTCTAAATAGATGGATAGTCTCTCAACTGGTGTGCTGATGATCCATAAGACAAATATGTACCCATCCTCTTCCTGCAGATGTCCCTCGTATATCCCGCCTTCCCACAGTACACACACTAGATAGCAGGCTAGGTCTGCCTCTGAGGTTGCTATTGTTGTTGAGTGTATCCTCGAGCTGGTGCCTAGTGCTGTTGATGCTGATGCTGATACGGCCTCTGTTGCTGTTAAAAGTGGAGACGCTTGTCCGGTCCCGCGCTACCATTAGCTCCTCTAGAAGTGTCGTGTCCTCTCTTGGGCCTGAGGTCCAAATCATCCTCAGAAATCTGGGCATCCATCAGAATGCCCTCGAAGGTAGCAGTACGATGTCCAGAAGTACGAGACTTGATCTCTCTCATCAGCCCCTTTCTGAACTTCTGGGCTCGGTCTCCTGGGTCTAGAATCATCGATGGTGTAAAATGACTCAAACGACAAAACTCTGCAGCGTACTCGTCGAACGATATGTTCCCTTGGACCGAGTCATGGAACTGACTCTCCAAGGCTCCCAGGGCCACGTCGAGAAAGAACTTCTCCTTGAAAAGCTCCTTTAAAGCCTTCCAAGTAAGTCCTCCAACAGCAAGTCACGACTTCGTACGATTCTATGTCAGCGCGATATTGAATATCTGACTACTGGCGGCCTCGATCTGTAGGCTCTCCAGAATCTGTGCTAAGCGCAAGTTCCTCTCTATATCCTCCAGCCAGTCGTCGGTGAGAGTATCCCCTCGATGCCCTTGAACTCCGAAGGCATCATCCTCTTAAATTAAGTCCACTATAGTGCCTGGCCTCTGGTGCTGCTAGCCAGGATGATGCTGCTGTTGTACGACTCTCTCCACAGCCTGCAGAGCCACCTGATGAGCATTCTTCATGCTCTCCCTCATCAGCTCCGTCTGTGCTTGGTGCGCCTCTGCTTGCACCCTCTGAACCTCAGCCTAACTCACTGAGCCTCTGCCGATGTCCTCTAAGCATCTACCATGCCCTGGATCACCACGAACATCTATGCCCCGTTAACGGGCATACCTCTAGGAAACGGAGTCGGTGGTGGTGGAAGGTGCTCCGTAACAGTCGGGGTAACCCTCTAGACAGGTGGGGGAGGAGGACCCTCAAAAACTGTAGATACTCCCACATGAACAGGTGAAGTAGGAGGAACTCTAGCTATCTGTCCGTCAGGTCGAGAGGTGGCAGACCTTTCTGAAGCTGTGGGTCCCAATCTCAATGACCTAGTCTTCAATGGTATCCTGAAGACAGACCAAAAAGAATCAATTAAGGCAACAAATACAATATCATTAAGGAAGGACAATAAAATTTTAAAGGAAGCAATTATTCAGAATAACAATATAAAAAATCAAAAAATTTCTAGTTGTGATCGAGCATACTCTCATCCTAAATCCTATTTCCTAAAGCAGGCTCGTAGCAATACTCTAAGTGAGCACTACTACGACATCGCTCTAATTGCGAATCTAGACCTGCATGGGCCACCACTAAAATATGTCATGACCCGCACCAAAATTTGGGCATGAGCTATGTGTACGTTCATCCTACGCCGCAACATTGGTGGTAGAATGTTGTCTAGGTCTCAATACTACTAAACATAACTCACAAGATAACCTGTCAATGATCTCAACTCCATAAGGAGGACAATGAATAAAGAATTGATCAACAATTCATAATGTACTCAATCACAATAACTATATGAAGTAGATGGCACAATAAGATATAAAAGATAAAGAAGTACCGACATAAGTCAAGCACAACAATCCAAATACAATAATAATCTAGAGTCTATATATCTCAACATAAATAGTCTCAACAATAGTAAAATTCAAGGCTCACATTTAGAAGAAATAAATACAGAGATATCTAGACCAAGAAGCTGTCTAAATGACTGCTGGTGGTGTCTCCTCTAAGGAGAGTGACTCCTCTAGAATATCCGGTATGTAGTCTCCCTCTACTCCTGGGCCATAGTGAGTAGGACAAAAATCTTCACGGTCCTCTGAAAAATATTATCCAGTCAGGATTGGAGCAAAGCACAAACAATAAATAGCAATTTTATTTATAATGACAAAAACTATAAGACAGTGTAAGAAAATACATGATAAAGAAATACTGAAAAAAGTAAGGAATACCGGAGAGACATATAATCAGCAATAGTACTAACTAGCAATGAACATATATATGTGAATGCTAGAAATGAATGAACTGGAATAAAGCAATAGAGATTCTAGATAAGTGTTATTAAATATTAGTTTATTATGTGATCGACTTGGGACTAGATCATGCTTGTTATATATGATTAAATATGATACATGTGAGGTCAGGCTAACCATCTGGTTAGCTATGATGCGAGCAATAGTCAGGCTAATCATATATAACATGCTATGAGGCATGTAAATGGTCAGGCTACACCCTACGTGATATGTGTGGTGAGGTATGATGCATGTAAAGTGGGGTATGATCACATAATCTTGCTAATATTTTCCTGTCCCTAGCTAGCACGATGGATTCCAATCACGACTCCTTATGATAGGTATCTATGATACTAGCCCGTGTATCTACAGTTTCAGAATCAAGTATACACTTCAACTAGAATCATAGTAATAATCAACATATTAAAAACTGTCAGAGAATGTACTCGCCTGTGGTCCTGAGCAATGAATGAGGATCGATGTCCAAACTGGAGCCACACAGACCTATATATGGTACATTGCATCAATACAAGTTTCTAGAATAAAAATAAGTTAAGCTGATGCAATTCTAAGTCGTAAAGCCATTTCTAAGTTAGACCGACAATTTCTAGGTTGCAAGAGTCTAACACTAGGATTCTAAGTCAATGCACTATGAAATTAAGATATACTAATTAATCTAAGATACTAAGAGACATTTAAAAAGTCGTATCCTAAGATACACAAGTTTTAATATATGAATATAGTAATTTATATATATATATATATACAAGTCAATAATTATAGTATCTTAACTAATCAATGCAATTAGGATACCTTGGCCTTGCACTAATGCGTATCACACTACCTATCTCGACACTCAACCCAATACCTTGGTTTTGACCCTTTATCTTAACATTTCTTTGGTATTCCAAAGTAATTCAAATCTCATGAATATAGCTAATATATATGTAACCCACAACCAATATACTAATATATACTAAGTACTATAATATAGATATCCATACAATACTTAGATACTAACAATAATACAATACTAACTTACCAATACCTTATATAATACATATCTATATATAATAGCTATATATGGTACTACAATTAGCTCATAGTCTAACTAGCCCACCTATCTACTAGCTATTAAACTAACAACTGAATTTAACTACTAGCTATCTAACTACTTATTTATATACACTAACCTTGACACTAACTACTAACTAAATACACAACTCATCTAACTACTTACCCACTGAACCAATACTCGATACCTGGCTGCAAACTGATACAGAAACTGATACTGATAAAACTAAACTGATACAGTGATACCTTGCTGATACTGGCCTTGTGTACTGCTGATACTACAGTGCACAGTGTTGGTACTATCTTGAGTTGAACTGCAGTGTTCTTGCAGTGGCTGCTGATGCAGTGTATCCCGATCACTGCTACTGCAGTAGCTCCTCTGCAGGACTGTGCACGAACTGTACATAGCTGCTCTATCCCCTAGCTGTGCACAAGCTCGTGCATACTGCTGCACCCATTTATTGTGCATTGGCTACTAGCTGCTGTGCCTGGCAACTGAAATATTGTTGCTGCAAGGTGTGCACTCTGGAAAATGCCTTTGTAGTGCCTCAAGCTCCCCTTCTTACTGCCACTGCCCCTCACACACACAAACACAAACACAATGCACATACATAGTGAACCCGACTCCTCAACTGCACTGTCACACACATATAACACACTCACTTAATGATACACTAAACTCACTCAAAACTGATACACTAACTCACTCAAAACTAATACACTAACTCTAGCATATCCCTACCTTCATTTACCGAACCAAAATGACCCTCTACTGATATCTCTCGAATATACTAATACTTACAAGCCTAACTAGAGTTCCTAGTTGTGAGCTGATACTTAGTCTCCGTCCAAGATAACCGATCCCTCCATTCATTCACACTCTCAATACACAGTTGTATTTGCACAGAAACACTTGTGCACACTTAAAATATATTCACATAAGCAATGCCATATTCCTACATATCTAATTTCCAATACACCTAATCCCCTGGTACGTACACTTCATCACAACCAATCATCCCCAACTATCTGCTTTACCCGAGTCCCCATACCAGCAAGCTTGAGATACACCCCAACTGAAGTATCAGTGCAACCTACAGCTGCACACTATGCACACCACAGTGAACCCGATTCCTCATACACTGACACACAGTGAACACAAGATTGAGGAATCTGACTCTCTGTGTAATCAGTCCCACACAAATATATAAACATACATACATATATATATATATATATATATATATATATATATATATATATATATATATATATATATATATATATATATATATATATATATATATATATATATATATACACACGTATCCAATACATATGAATTAGATCATATAAATAGGCATACTTCCTATTAAACATTATAACAAACACCTTGAAGGCCCCAATGTGATACTATATGATACACCATGAACCTTCATGCATAAACCCCAATATATAATTAAACCATCTACATATAATATATGGATATATCATATATATTTTTAGTAGGATTTAGTGTTATAAAAATTAGGAAAAATACATCCTTAAAAACCAAAACCCCAAAATTCATATGACACCATGAAGGAATCATCAAGTAGACCAATAAAGACTCATGCTCTCCCTTAATAGCTATTCCTAAACCAAATGGTGGGCTCTTAATGGTCAAACAAAAGATTAAAATAGAATTTAAAAGAGGGTTTCTAGATTTTTACCTATTGGGAGATGGATTCCCAATGTAGCTTCTTCTTCCCCAAGACTCCTTGTGCTCAAACTTTTAGGTCTCTTTAGATGGGGGAAATAAGGGATTTGAGGCTTAGAAAACTGAAATTTGTTTAAGGGAAAGAAGGGTTTTTGGGGGCTATTTCTAGGGTTTCTTCATGAGTCATGAGTGGCCTTGAGGAAGGCTCCATCTATATTTATAGGGCTGGCCACAATGTAGGGTTAGGGTTTGGGTAATGCATAATGCCTCTTTTGCCCTCAATGGCTTGTCATGAAGAGCTATTTAATAAGGAGTTTTGTCCTAAGTAAGGGATTTCATTAGATGCTAATTAATAGAATAGGGATTAGTCTAGTAGGTTTTTATGTCTAGTCTAATACAAGGTATGGTCACATCAAGTCTAGATCACTAACCCATGTCATTAGTGAATATAATATAATATATATTTGTTGTCTGATAAAATAAACGAAAGATATGGAAACGAGGCTTTATACGAAAACCCACTCTTTATGTTTACAAACAAGCAGTACAATTAATCCTATACGAGGATGTCGAGTACAATTTCTTAATCTGGGTAAATATTGCTATAGGAGTCTGATCTGCAGTCGATCACTTTGTCCCTTGGACCACACGATGATGAAAAAGTGCCATAGAAGACAGAAAGCGGCTTCGAAGGTTGCTAAAGAGAGTGGATACTCGATGCCAAAGTCGTCGATCACTACTCTTTGCCTGTGCTCTTGATCCTTCTCTCTTGAAATCTGTGACCAATTTTCGACCTTTCAATCTTTTATTTTTCGACCTTGGACCTCTGTTGATAGAGGTCTCTATTTATAGAGTTTTAGTGACAGTGACCACTCAGTCGGTGTAGAAACCGAGTAGTGGAAAGTACAGCACCCTTTTACACGATGGTTACAATAACCATTGCCCGCTTATAGATAACCTTTTGAATGAGTGTGTGATGCGTGTCCAACTAGGGGACAACGCGTATAATTGCTGCGAAGATTACGGCGTAGAAGCCACGTAGGTAGTTATCCTTTGTGTATAAGAGGTTGGCGTAGAAGCTAATAGCTGTCACCATGGCGTAGAAGCCAAGTAGGCATAGAAGCCGAGTAGGCGTAGAAGCCGAGTAGGCATAGAAGCCGAGCGGGCGTAGAAGCCGAGAGGGCGTAGAAGCCTAGTGGGCATAGAGGCCGAGTGGGCATAGAGGCCGAGTGGGCGTAGAAGCCGAGATGATGTGGACGTTTTAGCCGGAATTACAGCTTTTGGAGATATAATCAAATCTCTTGCATTAAATGTAGAGATCTGCCCCCATTATGCGAATTAAATACAAAGGCATGTCTTGATAACTTGCCATCATTCTGCGCATTAAATGCAGATACGCGCCTCGAATCCTGTACGAAGAGTAACTGCTGAGGTGGCAGTCTGTTTGTCTTCTGCGAAGTGTAAGAAGCTCACGGATGATGTAGACGTTTTAGCCGAAATTATAGCTTTTGGAGATATAATCAAATCTATTGCATTAAATACAGAGATCTGCCCCCATCCTGTGCCTTAAATGCAGAGGTGTGTCTTGAAGATTTGTAATCATTCTGCGCAATAAATGCAGATACGCGCCTCGAATCCTGTACGAAGAGTAACTGTTGTCGTAGCAATCTGTTTGTCTTCTGCGGAGCATAAGAAGCTCACGTCTGCCTGTATAAACCTGGGCAGCGTATCCCCTTGTATGCGTAAAAGCAGTTTGCGCAAAGGGGATGTCACTAAACGACGGTTTGGTAACATTTAATCAAATCTCCTGCATTAAATGCAGAGATCCACTATTATCCCGCGCATTAAATACAGAGGCATGTTTTGAAGGTCTGCCACCCTTTCTGTGCATTAAATGTAGAGACGTGCCTCGGGCATATGTCCGTATTCTGCGCATTAAATGCAGAGACGTGCCTCGAGAACCTGTCACTGCTCTGTACATTAAATGCAAAGACGTGCCTCGAGCCCTGTACGAAGAGCAGCTTTTGACATGGCAGGCTATTTGTCTTCTGTGGAGCATAAACAGCTCACATCTGCCTGTATAAAACTAGGCAGCGTATCCCCTTGTATGCGTAAAAGCGGTTTACGCTAAGGAAATGGCAGTAAATGACAGCCTGTGTTGCAGTACCATGCCATCATTATAGCCGTCGCCTGGATAGTTGTGCAGTACTCTTTGTCAGGAGTCCAAATATCAGGTTCATTGCATGATCTGACAGGTTCATTTCGAAGAATAAGAAGCGTTCCTCGTACACTTCAATGCTGCATTGAAAGCGGATGAGTTCTACGCCATAAAGGCGATGTAGCACCCTTTTTACGCAGAAACAACTTAGATATACTGTATTACGTGGATGGTCTTTGAGCCTATATTTTACGCTGTGCTTAGCAAAAAAGCTCTGTTTGCACGTCGATGGCTCTGAGGTCCTCTGTTTACGCTGCCCTGCATCAACATGCTGCGTATAGCTATCCAGCGTATTTTTTATGCTTCTACAAGACCCCCTTCAAAGCTTTTAAATTCCTCGTAATTTAAAACGCTTTGAATGAAGCATGAAACGTTCCTCGTAATTTGAAATACTCTGAATGGAGCCTAAAACGGTCAAGTCTGACACGTTCTTTCAAGGCTGACTTTATGGCGGAGTTATTGGGGATCGGTGTGATCTCTTTCGCCTATAAAAAGCCTGAGGAGTTAACCTGTTCTTCCCATATTTCCTTCACCACACAGAGATGATGGCCAAAGTTCGTCGGGTCAACTTGAGGAAGAGGGAGACCATGTTCTTCCAGCTTGTAAGGAGCCGAAAAAGATGGCGTCTTCGAGCAAATATCCTCTGCAACGATGGATCATGGAAGGATATCATAGCCTCCTTTGCTTGGAATAATCAGCAACTTTGTATGGCGGTTCTTCCGGAGAGAGGAAGGGTCATATTTGACCACACAGCTTGCAAGCTGTATCTTCTCCTGATATTTGCGGACGAGAGTAGACAAACTAGCTGCCGTTCGAGATTAAGCTGGGTAAAATATCTCAACTCAATCTGTCACGGCGCTGGACGCAGGAAAGCAGATTGACCCTGCTTTCCTGTATTGGAGGATGGGTCTAGGCCCATTTTGTATCCTCCCGCCGTTGATCATTTCATGTCAGTCAGTTTACGGGAACCGACTGACTACTGGAGAAGATGGATGAAGAATTCCGTCCATGCGAGAATCTGACAGAACAGATTCTTGGCGAGATCTTCAGACGATGATGAGGAAGTCCTTTGTAGACGGGATTTCACTCATATATAATCATGAAAATAAAGAAAAACCCTTGTAGATTGGATTTCCCTCATATGTAATCATGTTTTAATAAAATCGTCTTCTTTTGTGCATATGATCATCTAGCCATATATTTTTGCTGTAAAGTCTGAATATGTGGAGATTCGACAAGTCTGGTAATTTTACGCCGACTTTGTTAGAAAGAGTGCTAGGTTATGTCCGATCTTTTACGCATAACTTAAGGATGCGCAGAAAGTCGCTTTGGCATTCGAGTATTCGAACTATCCTGCTGTTAGGAATGAGGAACCGCGTAGAATTCTGAACTGTCACTTCTGATAAACAGAATTTTTGTTCAGACCATCATCTTCAAGAATGATTTCTCAAAAATCCCTTGGAACAGGACGAGAAATGGCTGTCAAAAACTGAGTCGCCATCTTGAACTGTAGACGAAATATTCAGACTGGATTCTGGATGAACTTTCAATCGACCCAAGGAGAAGAGTAATTTTCAATGTTGAACTCTGTACGCTTCGGGTACTTAGGATATTTTGAGGTCAAGAAGGAGTATCTTCTGTGTGAACCCTTGTAATTGACCGCCTTGAGAATCATTCAGATGTACTGTACTCTGGCCTACGTATTTTTTAGATATACGAAAAGTCATAGCATAAAATCATAAGTTCGTAGCCTCTCGAGCATAAAAGCTGCTGAGCATAAGAGCATCCAGGCGTAGAAAATATAGATTTGTAGCTTCTGAAAAGGAAATTTTTCGAGCGTGAAACTGTGGATCTGTTGCCTCTGAGCGTAAAAGCTACCGAGCGTGAAATCATAGATTTATAGCTGCTGAGCGTGAAGTCATAGGTTTGTAGCCTCTCTAGCGTAAAAGCTACCGAGCATAAAAGCATCCGGGAGTAAAACCATAGACTTATAGCATGTGAGCGTAAAATCGTAGATCTGTAGCTGTCGAGCGTAGAAAGCTCCTTAGCGTAAAAACCACGAATCTGCTTCGGACAAAAACTTTTCGAATTCGCTGACTATATCCGCCTTCTCTGAGTAATAGGCTGACGTAGTACCCAATCATAACCAAATATTAATTATGAGATTTGGTTCAGGATTTGAGGAGTCCATCTGAACTCTATATATACCCCAAGTTTCTGAAGAAAAACTTTTCATCCGTCTTCTGCGAAAAAAAGCCTTCGATTGTTCGAGTTCTTCTTCGTTTCTTCTCCGAGTCTTCAAAGTTTCCAGTAATGGCCTCGAAACAACTCTCCTCCTCTAAGGGAAAGAAGGTTGATTCTTCTTCTCGTTCTTCTGCCTAAGCGAGAACGACTTTGGTCGGGCAAGGCGAGCTTCATTCTGAGCGAAGTGTCCCGCCGACGAAAAGTGCACCCGGCCTTAAAGGTAGAGCTTTTGGGACGAAAAAGAACGACTGAAAATCCTTCGCACACGTTGTACATGAACGCGCTAGGTCGTCTTCTGTGCTGATAGCCTCTTTGAGGAAGATGATGCATAGAGACGTTTCATCTTTTACACCCACATTTCTAATGTGTCAGCGCAAAAACTCCATATTTTCGCAGTCTGGCGTAAAAGCTTTGACTGTCGAAAGTTGGCGTATACTATATAATTTGAGTGTTACGCAGGGATGCAAATTCCTACGTAATAACTCAAATTTTGGCAGTCTGGCGTAAAACACAGACTGTCGAAAGCTTTGCGTATACTGCCAGCCTTGAACTTTACGTTTTAGGAAATGGATTCTAATGTAATGATCAAGTTTTTACAGTCTTGGCGTAAAGCACAGACTGTTAATTTTTTGCATATGCTGCAAGATTATAGAGACTGACTTGTCTTTCTTGCATTTTGCAGTTAACTTGCACGCGTCTCCATTGGCTGAGGTGATGGGTTCCGCTGTCGGGATGCTGCACTCCAACTACCTGGAGGATTTGTCCTATGTGACATTTCCTATCTCTGGGTCCCAGTATCCCGAAGGAAGGGAAATTTTGATATCGGCTCAGGGTGAGCGAACGCTACTGAACATGATTAATGGAGAGCCCCTGACGTACATAGACGGGGACCAATACTTAAAGTCGGCTTTCCTCTTCGGGGACATGATTGACAAGCAGTCCCAGACGAAGCCCAAGAAAGAACTCTGGGTTTTCCCTGCCGGGAGCTTGGTTTTGTATCTGCCCAAGATGCTGAGAGACTATCCCATCTCGGTATTCTTCTATACTACATATTCCAGGAGGATGTCGTGGACGCTGACTCTCGATCTTCCCGGCAGGCCGGGGAAGATATTTTATCTAAAAGGAGCTGACCAGGGGTCGTTTGTCAGCCGCCCTTCTGGCTCTGTGATGACGTTCAGAGGACTGTACCCGGGCAGTATCCCGAGTGAAGATAGTTTAGTGATCCAGCTGGTCCAATTACCGACTTTCTGCAATAATTTCATGGGACACGGGGGAGTATACCCTAAGGTGAACCCTCGGACAAGTGGGTGGATCACCCTACAAATCTTCGATGGGCTCGCTTAGCTGAATGGGCCCTGAAGCATTTTCAGACCGAGCTGGAGGGCATTGGTCTGCATGCAGCTGTGAGTGCCACCAGTGTTGGGTTACCTCTCAACCCCAACCTGTTTTTGGCACTGATGTAGCGATATATCTCGCTCACCGGGACTTTTGCCACTCCACTAGGGGCGTTGGGATTGGTCCTCCACGAGATGGCAGAGATCTCGAGACTGCCGATGGGGGATACTCCATATGAAGAGTATGTTTCCACTAACCGGGAGTTGGGGTATTCTGACCCTCGGGTAGTGGAAGTGTACCAGGAGTTGATGTGCCACTACCTCGCTTGCACCGCTTTTTATGGTAAGCCCTTAGATTTGGCTCATATCAATAAATGGACGTCCTACCTCTTTTTTCATCGATCCAGGACTGCTAAGCCAGAGAAGGTCTTGGAAGGCAAAGATCAGCCTCTGAATTTTCTGAGCGTGCTTAATGCTCAGGTCGTCGACGATTTCATGGAAGACGCTGGGGCTCCGGACTAGATCCTCGACGAAGGGATAGGGAAGTATCCTACAGGCACTAAGGCCTATAGTTATTTGAGGCATTGCCGCAGGCCTCTGTCCAGGGAAGCTCAACTGGCTGGCTTCCTCTCCATATGGCTATACCGACTGGTGGTACCCGGCATCGCATCTGCGGACCGCATTCACCATAACACGCTATGGCCTATAGTGCGTCTGGTGTTCGGGGCAAGACTGGGCTTGCTCTCTGCCATGGTGTGCCACATACATGCTGGCCTGAGGGCCATGACTGACGGGCTGCTCGCTGATGAAACTCGGCGTGATAGCTTTTCCAGGGTAGAATTACCATACCTGTATTTGATGGGATGGTTAATTCTCCATAACCCCAGGGTGATGTCTCCCGGCTCTGGCAGTAGTTCGGGGGGTAGTTTCTTGTTGAACTACAAGAATTCCTCCTGGAACGTGACCACAGTTATAGACTGTCGGCGGGTGCTGAATTTCGGTCATAGCTGGAAGCTCTTCTGCACTGTCCCCCCTGTACATCTCAATCAACAGGGGATCAGACTTCAGGACGTAGGCGACGGAAAGACCGTTCTTTCTCCCGAGGCTTTTAATTGGTTGGTCTGTATTAGACATTCCCATCTACTGTACAGAAGTGAAGACCATTGCTTCTTCGAGCCCTACTTGCCTAGTCGGTTTGCCAGGCAATTCGGGTACGACCAGTTGCATGTAGGCAATGTCGTCATATGCTTCAGGTCCAGGGGTGGACTCATTGATGGAGCTAGAGGATGACGATATTTCATCATGGGTTGCACTGAGACAACTTTTACCGTGCCCGTCATTTCACTCTCCACGGGGCTGCGCATTCTCCATTCGTATGCCCAGTTCTACGTGGCAACCAACACCTTCCATCGCGATTTTGACATGCATGGAAGTTTTAGGATGCCCTCTTCCAAGCCT
The DNA here is from genome assembly GCA_036927795.1 of Iris macrosiphon. Lineage (NCBI taxonomy): Eukaryota > Viridiplantae > Streptophyta > Magnoliopsida > Asparagales > Iridaceae > Iris > Iris macrosiphon. The sequence continues at coordinate 66,725,759 of JAYESA010000005.1, read as the reverse complement.
GGGGGAAGAGTCGAAGTCCCCTCAGTTTCTTCTGACGAGGGTGAGGAGTCCGTCAATCCAGATGAGCCTCTGTTGGCGGTACCGAGGGGTAAAGTACCTCCGCCCGCAGGGGCTTTGGTAATTGTAAAACCCCCTCCCTAGAAAATCGTATATACCCCTTTATTTATTATTTATTAATTAAATTATAGTAATTAGGTCTAAATAGGAGAAATATATTTTTAATAATTTTTTATGTTAGGTGTTCGGGCACTTAGATGACTTATGGGACCATCAGGATTTTTCTGGAATTTATTCTATGTAGGAGACCCCTTGAGAAGTTGCTAGCCTAACGATGTGCATTACCCTAATCTATAAATTTTCCTATGAGTATATATATATATATGTATATACAAATATATATATATGTATATATATATTTTATTTAGAAAAGAAAAAGATTTATTGATATAATAATAATAATAATAATAATAATAATATACTTAGTATACTTAAATTTGTAGTAACTTTGCAGCATACTTAACCTTCCTTAGCAAACTTTGCTAATTTACTTCAGCAACTTGCTGAGAGAAGCCGCCTCTTAGTATCCCTTGCTGCAACTTAACATTTTTCCCACTCTACCAAACCCTTCAGAGTATACACCAGGACCCGAACCCCCTCTTCACCCGCGGACCCGCTCCACTCACCTTCTCTCTCTTCCTATATTATATATATATATATATATATATATATATATTAGCTCTCAAAAAACCCTAACCTAAACTCCAGACCTCCTCTTACCATCTAAGAGCCGTCACCGCAGCCAGAGAAGCCCCGCCAAGCCATCCAACCATCCCGTCGACGCCGACCTCGCGAACTGCAGTTTCCTACTCGAGGCACCTTCGCTCCAGCACGATTTCCCGTCGACTCGCTCGACCAAACACTGTTTCGTTTTCATAGGTATGATCACCCCTTAACCCTCTCCAATATTCGTTTTATAGCCAACCTCGGAAAACGTGTGCCCCTAGGTGAAAAACAGCGTCCAAAGTGGACGGACATACCCAATTCTGGAATCGCAGAATTCCAGAATGACCACCCATATTGCCGAGTTCGTATCTCCCACCACAGAGATCCGAATTCAGTGATTCTTTTTGATACCTTTAGAATTCTTAACCTAGTTTATTTTCTGTTAAATAACCCTATGCTATTAGTCGCTGTGGACATAGTTAAATTCGTCACAAAACTGCGCGCACCCACTTTTTCCGGTTTTCCAAAAGTTGGAAAACGGAGCGCGCCCCGCCAAACGGGACCGCCCTGCCATGTGCCAAGTGTACCGCATGGTGCACACAGCGTAACCGGACACGTGAAATTTTGTGGGGACTGATTCGGACGCGTGTACGCGCCGGAATCAGGCCGTATCTGCAGACACATTTCGTGTCGCAACTTTTGTGGAACTCGTACGTATTTTGTGCACGCTTGTCAGATTACGACAAAACTTGTGCCACTGGACTCGTGGTAACACGCTGGTCCTGTGACCCAATTTTCACGCATTTTTGAGACGGTTGACCAGACCGCCAATTGGCGGGCCCCATAATTGACTTTTTGGACATAATTCTGTTCGGCCCATCGGAATTCACATTTGGACATACCGTTGGGTTCATATTGACATCTAGAGTTGTTTGACCTATAGTTTGTCCTATTTAGAGACTGTTACCCTTGGCACGCTTTTTGGTGCAAAATGGGCCACACGTGGACCCCACTTTTACCCGAAATTACCGTTTTACCCCTGTGTCCAAATTGGACTAAAGGGATGTACTTTTTAGCTATTTTGCTCATTCCGGAAACGTTAGTGATGTTTATTTCAGCATCCGGAGACGTTTGTTCAGAGTCCTTAGTTCCAGGTTCTGTGTCCTTGATAGTTGGACGCGTACACTTTACAGATTTCTTGCCAGGCAAGTATACCTTGCCATTGTACTATTTTTACATTCCATATGAGGCATGCATGTTTATTTTCTGTTTATTTAGTTCATTTATTTTAAACTATTATATAAACTGCGCGTCCAAGGAAACTTGGGTGCAACGACGGTGTCGTCGTACTATGTTTTATTTATGTATATGCATTGGACCTACTTTATGAGACTACCCCATTTTCATGAGGCATTTATATTTTATTGGCCATGACACTATTCTTACACGAGTGTGAGTCACATGTAGGATACGGACTTGCGTATTCGGCTGGCCACCGGTACGTATTGGTCGTGCGACGGATAGGGATAACTACCAATAGAAACTTTGTATGCTAGTAGACCTGGCGGTTATTAGAGGTATTATCATGTCATGGACATGACATGCTTAGAGCATTGGGTGGGGAGAACAACAAGTACCGTATTTGGGCTCATTTGCACTTTCTTTGTGTAACCCGTACGCTCCGCGGAGATACGCGGTCATGATGACCCCTATATATTATCATGGCGGGCCTCCGACGTACGAAAGTCATCGTGCCTTTGTAGGCCCCTGGATCTCCAAGAGAACTATGCCAATCCTATTTATGGCCAGATAGCCCACTTGTTAGAAAGTTGTTCTCAAACTGCATTCACATAGATGGTTAGATGACCCCAATGGATGTTTATTTTCAGTACTTTATTGGCATGTGCTTTTTGTATCTTGTTACGTTCCTCTGAGGACCTGGTCCCTTCCAGATATAGGTGAGCAGGAGTACCCGCAGGAGTATGGACCTGGACCTGACGCTTCCTATCAGTCTGAGGAGATCTTACCTTCTGATTATATGTGATTCATTGCAGCTGTTTAGAGATTTTAGTTGCTATTCTTTTCTAGACATTTATTCTTATATTAGAGTTTATTCTCTTCTCTCTTTAGTAGTTTATTATAGTCGATTTGCAGTGGATTTGTCTCCACTCGACTATCACACTTTGAGATTACTATTTGAGACTGCTTTTTTGATATTCATTTATTGATTTCCATTATTCTATTATTTGTGCTGTGGATGAGATATAGAACTGCGTGTGACTTGTTGTGACATATATTTACCACTGTGGATTGGATATTCATGTACAGCGTACGTGTGTATATGGTTTCCATATATTGGAGTTCGTATACATACGGCTGGCGTGTTACGTATTCCTAGTCCTACGTATTTTGGGACTGGGGCGTGACAGTAATCTCAGGGAAGCGAAAGGCTCCTGCTCCGAAGGAGACTTCCCCTCGCAAGAGGAAGAAGAAGACGGTTACTCGTCCTCTCCAGATTCCCGACAATGAGGCTCCTGGAAGTGAGCCTGCATCTCCCCATGTTGGGGATGATTCTTTGATTGGAGGTTCCCCGCCTTTTAGAGAGGGAACCTCTGCAGTTCCGGCTGGCAGTACCGGAGAATTCCTGCTGGAGGCTGCTGTCGCTGCTACCGCTTCAGGTAGTGGAACGAGATCACCTTCAGGGCCGAGTCGAATGTGGATATCTTTATCCGGATCAACATCGGGAGAGACCCCTGCCGTGTCTGTAGGTGCACCCAGCGAGATTCTGTCTGGTGAACCTCGAGTGGATCTCGGCAAAGATTCGGAAGAGTACCTGCCGATGTCTGTTAGCACACCCCCTTCTCCAGGTATGACAGCTTGCCTAGCATCACTAAGAAATGATTTAGCTGTATTGGCCGCAAACGCGACATATACACCATTGGCCATGGGTAAATGCCATCTTTTATGCCTCTTCTTTAGGAAAATTAACATTATGTTGATATTAACTTCCTTTTGTCTTCTTTTCAGGGGAAGACATCTTCGGGGAGGGTAGTGTAGACGTGCCCTTTGGCTCTATGTCAGGTCCTGGCGGCGACACGGAGGTGCCTGACTTTGAAGAGGAGACACTTTCGGGTGCTGGCTCGCCTGTCGAAGAGATTCCGATATCTCAAGAGGAGGACAAGCCTGTCATTGCGATAATGCCTCCTTTGAGTACGTCGATCACTTCATCCGGTATTGGCGCTTCTTCTTTTGTCGTACCACCTGTTGAGGCGACGGCCGTGGCAACATCGTCTGCGGTTGTTCTTGGAGGGGGACTCGCCAATATCGCGGCCACTCCCAGTGTCCATTTGGATCTAGCTGTGCTGACCGAGTAGTACACTAGTATCTTCTACACCACCTTAAAAATGTTAATATCAATGGTGTTGGGGAAGAATTTGAGCTTCGCGTCGCTGAGGAGGTCCTTCCGGTCCACGATAGCGCCGATCCGAGAATTCAACGACACTGGGGTAGCTGACACGCTGGAGGAGATAATTAATGGTTTGGAGCAACCCATTAACGAATATTTGCAGCTAGCTTGAGGCAACATTGACGGTCTCGTTCAAGCTAGGTACGACTCCCTGACTACGCAGCTTGCTGAACAGATGGAGTCTCTGAATAAGTCCATCTAGGCTCTACAACAGGAGATGGATCGTGAGCGTATCCAATTGGAGTATGTCGTCCCCGAGTTGTCCCGGTGCGAAGCCGAATATGAGGAAGTGGCAGCGAAGGCCCGCATATTGAAGGATGAGCTTGTTCGAGTAGAGGCGAAGGCGCTCTCTTTGTCGGCAGCCCGAGATGTGCTGAAGGAGCGACGGGCGACTGTTCAGCAGAATCTGACACGTGTGGGTGCTTTCCACTCAGGTTTTGTGCGGGCTCGATCTGAGCTAGCTGCTTTGAACAACAATGCGGCAAGGTTGGAACGGGCTGGCGCTGACGTCTTAAACTCCCGGGATGAGAGAATGGTTGTTCTGGCATAGCAGATTCGCGACCTAACCGCTCCCCCCAAATGATGTACCTTTTTGCTTTTTAATGTACTTTTGCTCTTTCTGAAAGTAATAAAGAGACTCTTATCTGACTTTGTGGACCCATCATTTTGGAATATAAATGACAGGTTTGGGTGAAAGTAATATCAGAGATAATATGGACGTGATATACTCTCGGTAAGTTTTAGCAGGATATATCTATTCAGAGGTTATATGGACATGATAGAATATGCTTTTAGCTAAAATTTGTACACAAAAGACTATCAGAGGTAGTATGGACGTGATAGGTCTTGAAGTTCCAAATTAGTTAAACATATCTATTTAGAGGTAATATAAACATGATAGAATACGATCCAACTAGTTTCGTTTTGGAAGTAGTTTTGTCAGAATAAGGTCTTCACTGTACTCCATTTGAACAAAGGAGGTTAAGCATAGTACCTTTTCAGGAATTTGCCATTGATAGGAGCCATTAACAGGTCTCTATTAGGCTTGGCTAACCTGTAAGCGCCGTTTGAGAATGTTGTCTCGATCACATAAGGGCCTTCCCATTTGGGATGGAATTTGCCCTTACTCCTGTGAGTAAGAATCATCGGCCTTCTTACGGCTAAAACTAGCTCGCCGACTTAGAACACTCTTTCCTTTACTTTTTGATTAAAAGCTCTAGAAATGCGTGCTTGGTAGAACGCGATGTGCTATTGAGCTTGGAGGTATTTCTCGTCTAATCCTTCTAGCTCTTGAAGCCTTAACAGGTCATTCTTTTCTTGAGTCAACTCATTAGCCACGGCTATCGTGAGTGACAGAATTTGGATCTCGATGGGGAGAACTGCTTCGCTCCCGTAAACTAATGAGAATGGGGTGCAACCTGTCGGTGCTTGTACCGTTGTGCGGTATGCCCAGAGACATTCTCCCAGCTTCTCATTCCAATCCCTCTTGTTCGAAAAGATAAACTTTTTTAAGAGCTTGATAATGGTTTTGTTAAAAGATTCCGCCAAACCATTAGCAGTAGGATTATATACCGTAGAGGCCACATTTTGTATTCGATTTTTATCACAAAATTGATGAAACGCTTGACTGATGAATTGAGGCCCATTGTCATGAATTATTCTTCGGGATATCCCGTAGCGATAAATGACGTGATGCTTGATGAAGCTGATCACATTAGATGCCTTTACCTCAGCAAGAGGGATCGCCTCTACCCATTTAGAGAAATAATCCGTGATGGCCAGTATGAACCGGTGACCTCTGGAAGAAGACGGGTGAATAGGACCAATGATATCCATACCCCATGCTTCGAAAGGCCAGGACGCAACCGTAGGATGTAGATGTTCAGGAGGTTGATGGATAAAGTCTGCATGGACCTGACAGGCTCTGCATTATCTTGCATACTTTATTGCATCTGTGATTATAGTAGGCCACTAATAGCCCATTCTCCTGATGCGATCCTGTAGCTTAGGACCGGGTTGGTGCACTCCGCATACGTCATCGTGAGCTTCACGGATAATCTGATGTGCTTCATCACCAGAGAGACATCGTAATAATAGTCCGTCATAAGACCGACGATATAGACATTGTGAAGATGCATCAAAATAGAAGCGTAATGATCGTCTTTTGACGGATACTGCTTCTTTAGGGTCCTCCGGCAAGATTCCGTATGCTATAAAATCTATAAATGGACTTCTCCAGTCTCTTCTGGGCGGATATGTGTTCACAGCGTAGCTGCGTTCTATGTGAAAATTATTTTTCACACAGAATAAATCTCTGTTAAGAAGGATCGCCGAATTCTGCCTTCTTATAGGGGTAGCTAAATCTGCAGCTAGACTGGCTAGGGCATCAGCTTCCAGATTCTGATATCGAGGTACATGCTCTAGAAAGAATCCTTCGAATGTCATGGCTATCTCGACCGCTACTCGCTGATAGGGGATGAGGTCTGGATTCTGGACTTCATATATTCCTCTAACTTGATTGACGATCAGCAGAGAATCACCGAAAGCTTCCAGAGATTCGACGCCCAATTCTTTAGCAACTTAGAGCCCAATTAGTAGAGCGTTATACTCTGCCACATTGTTAGAACATGGCTCTCTAAGAGAATATGCTCGGTAGATGATGAGCTTATCAGGAGTAACCAGGATAATTCCTACTCCCAAAACCATATTTCCCCTGGGACTAGTCCTGGAGGCACCATCGAAGAACAGTTGCCATGCATCACTTTCCATTACAGAATTATATTCTGCAACTTCGTCGGGAATATCCTCGTACAGTTTGGAGGCCTTCAGGATTGGATGAGCAGCTAGGAAGTCAGCCAACGCTTGGCCTTTGACGGACTTCTGAGGGACATACACTATATCATACGGTGTTAATAACATCGCCCAAGTCACGAGCCAGGAATTAAGAACACTTGGTTTGTTCATCAGTACCCGAAGAGGATTGATCCTAGAGATGATGTGAATGGTTTGGCCTGTGACATAGTGCCACATTTTCTGGATAGCGAACATCAGAGCCAAGCATTCTTTCTCCACTGGGTTGTACCGGTGTTCGGCTCCGACCATCATCCTGCTGAGGTAGTAGATAGCCTGTTCATGACCCATATCGTTCTTTTGTGCGAGAAGAGCTCCCAGAGAATGGTCCATCGCTCGAACATACAGCACGAATGGTCTTCCTATGATGGGAGGCACCAGAACTGGCGGACTAGTGAGGTAGCGTTTGATATTACCGAACGCTTGCTGACAGGCCTCGTCCCATACGAAGGATACACCTTTCTTCATGAGACGAGAGAAGGGCTGACATCTCCCAGAGAGGTTAGATATGAATCTCCGGATATAAGCCAGAAGACCTTAAAATCCCCTGAGTTCTTTCAGATTACGGGGCGGTCGCATTTCTAAGATGGCCTTGACTTTATCAGGGTCCACTTGAATGCCTTTGGTGGTAATGACAAATCCCATAAATTTGCCACTAGATACCCCCAGAAAGGACTTTGTAGGATTCATTTTGAGTTGATGTTGGCGCATCAATTCAAATACTGTCTTCAAGTCTTGGATGTGATTATCCTTGAGGCAGCTTTTGACAGCTACATCGTCCACGTAACACTCCACTGTCTTGCATAAATGCTCATGGAATATATTACTAATAGCCCATTGGTACGTAGCCCCGATATTCTTCAATCCAAAGGGCATGACCGTATAGCAATATACCCCCAATAGTGTCCGGAAGGCAGTATGCTTCTCGTCCTCAGGATGCATCTTGATTTGATTGTATCCTGAAAATCCGTCCATGAAAGACATACATTTAAAACTGCATGTATTATCAATCATGACGTCAGTGATGGGAAGAGGGAACTCATCCTTGGGGCAGGCTGCATGCAGATCTCGGTAATCGATGCAGACACGTACTTTTCCATTTTTTTTAATGATCGGGACAACATTGGCGACCCAGTCGGGATATTGTTCTTCCCGGATGAAACTGCAGGCTATCAACTTCTTGATTTTAGCTTCAATGGCGTCCATCATATCCGGGCGGAACCGGCGTTGGTGCTGCTTCACAGGCTTCGAATCGGGCAATATATTAAGCTTATGAGTAGCCACCTTTGGATCAAGGCCTGGCATGTCCTCATAATTCTACGCAAAGACGTCGATATATTCTTTTATCAGCTGGATAACTTCTTTCCTTTCTGCTTCGGAAAGATTGTTACTGATAAATATCGGTTTTGGCGAAAGTTTATCCCCAACGTCAATCTGGATAACTTTATCCTCGGTGGGAGGTTCTCTCTGCTCGAAGCGGAACTCCCATTGTGTATCCATTTGCTAAGCCCAAGCGTCATTCTCAAACAGTTCAGATTCTTGTTCGTCTGCTTCGAAGGAATCTGTTACTACCATATTTACTGATAATGTTCGTTCGAGAGCATGAGATGAGTCGGAGGGTACTGAGCCATTTTGAGAAGAGGAAAAGATATCCTCGTTTGACTCAGGAGTTGCAAGGGAGGTGGTATACCCTAACCCAAAACGAGTTCGTTGATAGTAGGGATCGTCGTGCAGCGGCATTCGTCAGCCTTTCCCGTAGTTGAGACCTGGTTCCAGCTTCAAGTTATAACCCATACTTTGCATGATCTTTAAAGCTTGCGGGCTGTATCTGTGAACCTGTATTTTACCGGCATCGTCATCGGAAGAATCTTCTTGCACAGTCGGTTCATTGCGCATGCGGCCGAAGACTATTAAATGCTGACTACTGTAAGTAGGCGGAACAATAAAGATAGAATCCTCATGCAGTCCATATGTCGTGGTGACATTGGATGATGATGCCACTTCCCACATATACGGATGATAGGAATCTATAGCTCCCAAGAATTTTTGTGCTATAGGTTCTATATCGTCACGGGGGGGGAGGATTCCTGATTCGGAATTTGAGCGTCAATATAATGGAAAAGAGGATGCTTATTATCATCTAAAACTTCGTTCCCGGTTGCATTTACATTAATCGGCTGCCTGTTGCGCCGAAGGTTGATGACCAAGGGTGGAGGCTTCTGGTTCAAAGTGATAACTAGAGGATCACCCCCTTTTCCTGACCTGGTTTTGTTCAGGTGGATAGCCATAGGCTCTATGGCTTTCGGACGAGTAGTCCATCCTTTCACCTTGATTGACAGAGGTTGCTTGGCAGAGGGTTCTTCTGGCTCCCGGTGGGATTCCTTCTCTGCTTCGGCTGATACCTCTTCCGTGTAGTCTTGAGAGTACAACACGGCATCAGAATAGTAGGATTCTACTCCTTTGAACGGGTTCAGGTCAGCAAACTCCGTTTGTGATGTTCCTTGGGCATCTACATATTTAAAGCATTGATGTAGAGTCGAAGGAACGATGTTGTGGTCGTGGATCCAAGGTTTGCCCAGCAGAATGCTGTAGGACACCTCTGAATCAATGACATAACATGTAGCCACCGATTTGAGGTTGCCAATCTGGATCCTCAGGCAAATTTTCCCCAACGGCTTACTTTTCCTTGCGTTGAAACCCACGATTGTAGTGGTGGTGTAAGCCAATTCGCTGGTAGGAATCCTCAGCGGTCTGAGCAGACTATAAGGAATGATAGTGATTGATGACCCCAGATCTATGTGAATCCGGTCGATCTCCATGGAACCGATGTATCCGGTGTAATAGAGGGGTCTGTCATGCCTGTTATGTTTTAACATCATGTCATCTTGAGTGAAAGTGATATTCAGGACCACCTCCATCACACTGTGGCATTGAGGGCATGCCACTGGTTCTTCGTCAGGGGACTTGAGCTAGGTCAAGTATGCATCCGCCTGCATCAATGCTTCACTCAGGGCTTGACGAGTGTCTTGAGAGAGCTTGAGTAGTTCAAAGATGGACAACCTGGCTGGTGTATTAGCCAATTGGGCTAGGATGTCGAAGTTGTAGGGCTTCTCTAAACCTTTGTTTCGAATGTTTTTCATAGGTTTATCAAAACGCACTTCTTTTTGCTTCCCTCTGTCCGCCGAAGTTGGTCTCGAAGGACCGGCCTCTGGTACGGCGGATTCCGGTTCTGAAGGCTTGGCAGCTGAAGCGTCTGCCGTTGCATCTTCCTAGCTGGCTCCATAGTCCTGGAGGTAAGCTTTCCCTGAACGGGTTCCAGTAGCCAAGACCTCGTCTTCTGATGCCGAGTGTACCATAATCATGTGACACAGCTTGTGCTTTGAGTTCCTTTTCGACTTAGCCTCAGCAGCTTGAGTCTCTTTCTCGATCTTTGACACCAGATCTGGGTGAACCCACATAATCTTGCCTCGCTGGGTAGTTAGGGGTAGCAGGTCATGATTTTGACCCCTAGCCGGAGGGAGATTAACAATGTTCATCGTTGTCCGGGAAATAGGTGTAACACCGTCCGGGACTTCTTGGGGAGGCAGATTGCCAAATTGTAGAGAGATTATGTTGGCTGTAATCGTCTTCTCGCTGTTGCGCAGAGTGATGGCCTTAGCATCGATCAGCTCTTGGATCTTCCTTTTTAGTACATAACACACCTTTGTAGGGTGGTGTACGTATCTGTGGAAGATGCAGTACTTGGGGTTATTAGTACTGCCGACTTCATTGGGCCGCTTCTCCTCAGGAAGGGTAATCTTGCCGCTTTTGACGAGATACTCGAATATGCTTGGAATATCGTCGTCGTCGAAAGAGTACACTTTAATGGGCTTGGAAGTCCCAGGTTTTGTCTGCGTGGTTGCCGCAGTCTTTTGTCTGGACGTATTGATCGCCAGAGCTTCTTTTTCTTTGGAACTGCGAGGATGGTCGTTGTTGGGGGATGACCTATTGCCTCTGTCGGAGGCAGAGATCATGATGCCATTGTCACGTGCCTTCCGACTGTTGTCCTCGGCGGCTACCACTGAGATGATGAACGAGGGCCAATCATGGAACTGATATGGTCCTATGAACACCGAGATCACGGGAAGAAGGTTCTTCCTGCAAATATCCACCAATGCCGAGTTTGGAACTCCGGGAGGCATTTGCAAAGTGGCTTGACGAAAATGTTCGATGAAGGTACGAACGTCCTCTTTTTTTCTCTGCTTTACTTCGATGAAAGAGGACATCGACATGTCCATCCCTCCTTCGTAGAATCTTGCGAAGAATAAGGCTTTGAAGTCGTCGAAGGAAGTAATGCAGTTGTCCGCCAGGCTGCGGTACCACTGGTAAGCCACTCCCGAGAGACAGCCCTTGAACACCCGAGTGAGGAGGGCGTCCTTCCCCTGTAGTAATACCGTCATCATACTGAAGTAGTTCATGTACTGACTCGGTGATATTTTTCCTTCGAACAGAGCCATGGTCTGTGATTTGTATTTAGGAGGAAAAGGGGCCTCTTCCCAGATAGCTGGGTAAGGCTGGTTGATTCCCAATTTCTTGAGCTGATCTTAGTGCTTCAAGGCATCAAATTGGGCTTTCAACTCCCGTACTGCCTGCATCAAATTTTCAGCCGGTAGCGGGACCACGGAGTGGTAAGGAATAGGTTGTATTGCGACTCCAACGGGAGGTAATACATTCTCCGAGTGAGGAAGTGGAGGAACTGCTGACTCTTGATCTAGAGCAGGCTCTTGGATCTTGTTGGATGGTGGTAAGTCCACCCCCACACGTATCTGAGTTGGAGGGACCGATGCTTGAGCCATGGCAGCTGTGTGTTGAGTTAGCATCATCTGGTGCATGTTCTCCATCATGGATTGCATCTCTTTCAGAGATGTCTCTAGTATAGTGATGCGTTGCTCGGCGCTCCCGGACGGGGAAGCTTCCTCGCGTTCATCTCCAATGGCATAAACTCCCATCTCCCGGGGTGTCATTGAAAGATTAGTATAGGTCTCTGTAGAAGTTGACTCTATACTTTCGGCGTCTAATTCGGGAGACTGGCAACCCCCAGCATCGGAATCAGAAGAGTACGAAACCGGTTGTCGTGACCTTGAACGAGTATTTTGGAACACCCCAGCTTCGGTGTTCCTAAGGAGCATGTTGAATCTCCTTCGGCTCGGAGTTCTAGAGGGATGACGTCTTGAGCCCGACCTTCCTCTAGGTATGTGTGAAGCCATGTTTACAGATGCATGCGTGGGCTCTTCTTCCTGGAAAGACGGAGAGTAGCTCAACCGGTCAAAAATCGACCGTTTTGCTTCCGAACAATAATAATTAATTACAATCCTATGACTATTACACAGTGCTCGCTAGGAGGCGTAATAGACATGCTGGAAGATCCCCACTCCTTGCATTTCTAGATCAGATACTTGCGCAGGTCAGGAGGAGTTACAGAAGAAGAAGATGATGGCTTGTTCCTTCTGTTCACATCAGTGGGCATGCGGATGTTGGAAACCATAGTTTTCCCTGTGCCACCTATATACAACAGGTTGGCCATCTGGGTAGCGGATAATCCCCTAGGAGGGTGTCTTTTCGCAAATTGAGCCTTCTTTATGCTGAGGGGCTTCTCCTGGCGTAATTTGGAGCTCTGCTCTGGTTGGCATAAAGCTGAGGATGTCCTCAGTCGGCCGTCAGCCTCTTGCGTAATCCGGAGGACGGGCAGATTGTTCCCTTGCTGGCATAAAGGCCGAGAAGTTGAGTAGTCCGCCGCTTGCTTTCCCTTGTGTAGATTGCAAGGATCATCTGCTTTTCCGCAGAAGGTAGATACATTTTTACGCGCGGAGCGCGTTTGGAACTTCTGATTTGGTGCTAAGGCATTGTCAGAAATTTTGTCTGTTCTGCCAGGGACGGGAGACTGATTTCTACGCGCAGAGCGTGGTATAGGCTTCTGGACTAGTGCTGAGGCATTGTCTGAAGTTTCATCTGTTCTGCCAGGGACGGAAGACTGAATTTTACGCGCAGAGCACGGAGTATAGTTATGGATTAGCACTGAGGCATTGCCAGAAGTTTTGTCTTCCCTGTCAGAGACAGGCGACTAAATTTTGTGTGCAAGACGCGGAGGGAGCAATGCTACAACCTCGTTGGTCGGAGAGATCGGAGAGTCGACAGGAATGGTAGACGATGTATTGGGCATCCAGACCTTACGCAGCTTCATGTTGTCTTGGACAGAGAGAGAGAGTGAAAGCTACCCACTGTTCGAAGCATGTCTTCGTAGGCAGACTGGTCGAACTGGACGACCAGTGTCTTCTTTACGGATTCCACAGATACTGTATCATGTTGAGCAATTGATTCCTCGTCAGAAGAGAAAGATGCCCCCAGCAGAGTCGCCATCTTGTTGTCTGATAAAATAAATGAAAGATATGAAAACGAGACTTTACACGAAAACCCGCTCTTTATGTTTACAAACAAGCAGTATAATTAATCCTATACGAGGATGTCGAGTACAATTTTTTAATTTAGGTAAATATTGCTATAGGTGTCTGATCTGCAGTCGATCACTTTGTCCCTTGGACCACACGATGATGAAAAAGTACCGTAGAAGACAGAAAGTAGCTTCGAAGGTTGCTAAAGAGAGTGGATGCTTGATGCCAAAGTCGTCGATCACTACTCTTTGCCTGAGCTCTGGATCCTTCTCTCTTGAAATCTGCGACCAAATCTCGACCTTTCAATCTTCCATTTTTCGACCTTGGACCTCTGTTGATAGAGGTCTATATTTATAGAGTTTTAGTGATAGTGACCACTCAGTCGGTGTAGAAACCGAGTAGTGGAAAGTACAGTACCCTTTTACACGATGGTTACAATAACCATTGCTCGCGTATAGATAAACTTTTGAATGAGCGTGTGACGCATGTCCAACTAGGGGACAACGCGTATAACTGCTGCGAAGATCATGGCGTAGAAGCCACGTAGGTAGTTATCCTTTGTGTAGAAGAGGTTGGCATAGAAGCCAATAGCTGTCACCATGGCGTAGAAGCCGAGTGGGCATAGAGGCCGAGTGGGCGTAGAAGCCGAGATGATATGGACGTTTTAGCCGGAATTACAGCTTTTGGAGATATAATCAAATCTCTTGCATTAAATGCAGAGATCTGCCCCCATCCTGCGCATTAAATGCAGAGGCGTGTCTTGACGATTTTCCATCATTCTGTGCATTAAATGCAGATATGCACCTCGAATCCTGTACGAAGAGTAACTGCTGACGTGGCAGTCTGTTTGTCTTCTGCGGAGCGTAAGAAGCTCACGGATTATGTGGACGTTTTAGCCGGAATTATAGTTTTTGGATATATAATTAAATCTCTTGCATTAAATACAGAGATCTGCCCCCATCCTGCGCATTAAATGCAGAGGCGTGTCTTGAAGATTTGCCATCATTCTGCGCATTAAATGCAGATACGCACCTCGAATCCTATACGAAGAGTAACTGCTGACATGGTAGTCTGTTTGTCTTCTGCGGAGCGTAAGAAGCTCATGTCTGCCTCTGTAAAACTGGGCAGCGTATCCCCTTGTATGCGTAAAAGCAGTTTACGCAAAGGGGATGTCACTAAACGACAGTTCGGTGACATTTAATCAAATCTCCTGCATTAAATGCAGAGATCCGCCATTATCCTGCACATTAAATGCAGAGGCATGTTTTGAAGGTCTGCCACCCTTTCTGCGCATTAAATGCAGAGACGTACCTCGGGCATCTGTCAGTATTTTGCGCATTAAATGCAGAGACGTGCCTCGATAACCTGTCACCACTCTGCGCATTAAATGCAGAGACGTGCCTCGAGCCCTGTACGAAGAGCAGCTTTTGACGTGGCAGGCTGTTTGTCTTCTGTGGAGCGTAAACAGCTCACATCTGCCTGTGTAAAACTAGGCAGCGTATCCCCTTGTATGCGTAAAAGCGGTTTACGCTAAGGAAATGACAGTAAATGACAGCCTGTGTTGCAGTACCGCGCCATCATTATAGTCGGCGCCTGGGTAGTCGTGCAGTACTCTTTGTCAGGAGTCCAGATGTCAGGTTCATTGCATGATCTGATAGGTTCATTTCGAAGAATACAAAGCGTTCCTCATACACTTCAATGCTGTATTGAAAGCGGATGAGTTCTACACCATAAAGGCGATGTAGCACCCTTTTTACGCAGAAACAGCTTGGATATACTGCATTACGCGGATGGTCTTTGAGCCTATATTTTACGCTTTGCTTAGCAAAAAATCTCTGTTTGCACGTCGATGGCTCTGAGTTCCTCTGTTTACGCTGCCCTGCATCAACATGCTGCGTATAGCTATCCAGCGTATTTTTTATGCTTCTACAATATTATATATCATGCAATTATTAACATAATATGTATAAATATTGTAAATGACCAAAATGCTCCTACTCTAGAAATATGGTAGTGACAAGATGTTGTTGTAGAATAGATGGATGATGGTGATTGCATATTTAGGATTCATTTGTATAGTTAGTTGATATCTTCATCATACTCTTCGGTACTTTTATTTTTGACCTATATTGACTCATGCTGCTGTTATAGCCTAGTATTTACAAGCTTATTATTTTTTTCGATCTTGTTTATGACATATGTATTATTATGGATCCACCCTAATATATTTGTCTGTTTAGAATCAATGTATTATAGTCTGATCAACTTTAGTGCACTTGGTTCGCTCGTGATATTACTATTTTATGGACTGAGATATAGTTAACTTGATATTTTAGACCAATATATATATATATATATATATATATATATATATATATATATATATATATATATATATATACTTGCCATCTATACAGCGTATACATATTCGAGTTGGTTAGAGTCCGTTTGATATGTAGCTGGACATTATTGTCAATCCCCAGAACAAGAATATTAGAGAGCGGGGGACGACAAAGCCATCTACATATACCAGAGTACTCCAGTATCCTAAGATACGGTCATGGCTTTGAATAGACATGTAAGGGGGGTTAATACTGCAAACCATCAGTCAACCTATGTCAAGCAATCCTAGTGTCTTAATCACAAGCAAGAATCCATAATATACAAAAAAATATGATCGTCTGAAGCAAAATAGTAAAGCGTCACAAACCATATATACATAGCTGATAATAAAGCTAGTAAATCAAAATGGAGAACAAGAAAGAGTATAAGTCATACATGATCAACTCTAGCTATAGTCTAGAATATTCTAATCATGCCATGCCCAATAGGTGATTATCAAGTCCAAAATACGAGCTAACAGGTGCTCAAGGCTAAACGCCACAAAATAATATGTATAATAAGTGGGAGAACAAGATAGATACCCAATCAATTAGTCTGGTGCTCCACATGGTCACCATCCTCGGGAAGAGACGAAAGATCCTCTGGCTCTACTACCGGATCTGGCCAAGCAAAACTATTGGGGTCAGACCCCAAATAATAATTTCCACAAATGAGTCTAAACTATGAACTAAAACCAGTAATACAACATACAACTAAAATATCCTAAGCAACATGTAACTACCAGGTATAATGTAAAGTGCACTGAGAAACAAGAAATAAAAATATGTAAAGAAAACTGGGCATATGACATGTATGGGATCATACTAGGGGAACATATATGGGATCATGCAAGGTGAACATAAGCATATTAGTAAACTAGAAGAGAAAAGTAACGAGAAAAGAACTAATATAGTTTTGGGATCATCGCAAGGGAAGTATGTAAAAATAGTATATATAAAGTAAAATGGCATACAAGACAATAGACAGGAGTGCACCACTCCGGGTCACTATCAGGCAAGCAAGGCAATATAAGACAAGACAATAAATAGACTCCATCCATCAATCACCACCAAGCAAGTAGTATGGCTTGCTACATTAGATAAATAGGGTTATCACAAGTCCTAATTACTAATAAATATAATTTAGGATTTTCGTACGTTTGCATGCCATGCAGACTGTCCAAGCTATCCAAATGTCGGACGACAGAAAAGTAAATAATAGTAGATACACTACCCCCAAGAGAGATGTGCACCTAATTCAAGTCGCACAAGGGTGAACCTGAGTAATTCAATATAGTATGCCCCACACGACGGTGAGCTAGAAATGTGCACTACTCGACGGCATGCTACAAGTTCATCTACCAGTAAAATATTATCAGGGCATGGGACTGTATGCAACCAGGAGATCCTCTCCTAATGCTCTAATTATTTAATCTAGTTATTAACCTTAGTAGTTTGTTGCTGGATTTTGGGTGTGGCATTCCGCATAATCCATCCTAAACATGATGCTCCCCGCAAGGATGAACTGGACAAGACAATGTTTTGACAAGTACTAGCACAAGACTATACGAGAATACAACCAAACGGTTATAGGAATAACGAGAGTGCGCTATAACAAGCCATTAAAAGATTATACGAGACAATTATATAATAGATAGGTGGCCCAAACTATATTGGTACTAGTACGAGACAGATGTATAATGGATAGGTGTCCCTAAAATTATATACGGTAGGTGTATAATGGGTTAGTAGTCTCAAAACTATATATATAATGTTAAGCCAAGACTGGTACAAAGCAATAAACAAGAGTGCACCACAATTGGTCACTATCAGGAATATACAAGACAAATGTATAATGGGTAGGTATCCCCAAAACTATATACGACATGTGTATAATTGGTAAGTGGCCCCAAAACCATACATAATGTCAATCCAAGACAGGATATAATGGGTAGGTGGCTCAAACTATACGTTAAGCCGGGACGGGTCCGGTAAACACAATAGACAAGTGGACCCGGGAAAAATAAGAAAATATATGCATGAAATATGCGTACAAGCGCCAATCAAAAAGCAGTAAAAAGTACAATAAAAAATAAAACATATGCAAAAGAGTACATGATCGGTATACCTTTGGTATACTACAATATACCGTCAGTATGTCGTCCAAGGCAAATCAAGGAAGACAGGAAGAATGGGTAAGGAAAATCAGTATACCGTCGATATACTCTAGTATACCGTCGATATGCCGGTCTAGAGATAGCAAAAGTACAGCAAGTTTTGGATTCCAACAAATCAGTATACCGTTGGTATGCTACAGTATACCGTTGGTATGCCGATCTAAGTAACAACAGGTTTCTAGGATTCCAAGTTGGGCCAAAATGGTATACCATAGGTATATACTAGTATACCGTCGGCATGCCAGTTCTTATAGTCAATTCTAGGGAAAGTCAAGTCATGACGGGTATTTTGAAACCAAAATCAAGTTCCAAAACTTAACAGAAACTGGTCCAACAAAGTGTCAAGTCTAATGGTAAGCCTCATATAGCATGTACACTAAGTCACATGGAAATGACTCCTGTTATTGTTTCTGACACCGAGTTACCTAACCAGTAAATATCAGGGTTTCTACCGAAAAAGTCAAAATAAGCTCAAACCAATTTCTAAAACTAGCCCATGATGGAAAATCACTATAGAAATATATTTAACAAAACCACTAGCATGAAATTCTAAGCATAAACTACCAAGAAAATAAAAAACTGCAAGAAGGTAAAGTCGTTCAAGATTTTAGAAAGATGTACTTGCCTATAGTCAAGCTTCCAGCCTTAACCGGAGTATATCTTCGTTATGCCGGTCGGGTAGTAAAATTTCAAATTTGAGAAAATTTTGAGATTCCATGTTATCCAATAAAATACAGTACATATAATATAAAATACGTATTCATATACTAATACAGATACTCTAAGACGAGTCTCACAACTCTCCTCTTCTTAGAAAATTTTCGTCCTCGGAATTTCAATAAGGTTCCAAATCAAACAATAAAATCTAATAAATCTTTCTATCAAGAACTGGGAAGAAAACTCATACAGCTATGAAATTATAACAGGTAAATAGAACAAGAAATATAAAAGCAACTACAAGATACAAAAAACAAAAAACCACACTCAAACTATCATAAGATACGGAGAACACGAAATAACATACCTCCTGAGTCAAACAAATAGAGATAATTAGCACGGATATCATCCTCGCGCTCCCACGTCGACCCGTCGAGTGAGTGATGACCCCAATAAACTTAAACTAGTCAGATAGTCTAGTTCTTAAGAACCTTCTCCCTCCAGCCCAAAATAGATACAGGCCTCTCCTTATATGATAGGTCAGTACCAACAACTAACTCTGAATGATCTTGGACATGGCTCAGATCCGGAATATATGACGCAACTGAGATATATGAAAGACATCATGTACATCATGAAGCGACGGTAGAAGAGCTAGTCTATAGGAGACATCTCCTACGAAATCGAGAATATCAAACGGACCAATAAATCTAGGACTAAGATTTTCCCGTACTCTAAATCTGATAACTCCACGGGTAGAAAAAATCCTAAGAAATACGTGGTCGTCGACAAAGAACTTAAGATGTCGCCGATGCAAATCTGTCCAAAGATGTTGACAATCCTGAGCTACTCTGAGATGTTATCTGATCTACCTAACAACCTCAACCGACTGAGCTATCATCACATGATCGAGCATCTGCCTCTCGCCAATATCATCCAAAGCTAATGGTGATCTGCATCTTCTACCATACAATGCCTCAAAGGGTACCATCTGAATACTCCTCTGAAAGCTGTTATTGTAGGAGAACTCTACTAGATGCAGGTGATCCTGTCACGCCCCAGTCCCAAAAATACGTAGGACTAGGACACGTAAGCATGCCAGCCGCATGGATATGGAAACTCCAATATATGGAAACCAAATCCACACGTACGCTGTAATATGAATATCAAATCCACAAGTGGTATAAACATATGTCACAAGTCACAGGGTATAATCTAGATCTCATCCACGAAAATCAAATATGAATAAAATAACCAATGTCTATGAAACTAGATCTCAATAAGGAGTATCTAAGGATGATAGTTGGATGGAAGAAAATCCACTACCAACTCAAATGGGAAAGTAAATACAATATAAGTACAACACCATCAAACAATATAAGTACCAGCTATCAATCACGGCTCGAGAGAAGACGTCCACGAAGCATCTATAGCCATCCAAATCTGCGCTCCTATAAATACTCAAGAATAGGTACACCTGGCAGCGGACCAGGTCCTCAGAGGGACGTAACAAGATACAGAAAATACAAGCCAACTTGAATACAGTAGACATGCATATAATTTAAAAATAAATAAGTACGCTGTATAAGACAATCTATATGAATGCAAATGAGGACAACTTTTTGACGTATGGGCAAGGGTAGGCTACTCGATCTAATCCTCACAACCTTAAGCTCGTCAGTGGACATTATCAGCCGACATAGCTCGGGGGTAGCGACCCTCGGACTCCATCAATCGACATACCTCGGGGGTAGCGACCATCGGACACGACCCACCATAGTGCATGCTAGTGACTACGGTGTTACCAGAGTGGTTAAAGCCCATACGCCTAATGATTGTCCTCTATGATACTAAGTGCCATGTGTGTGTCAACATATCTAATACATAGTAATGACTGAAAGAAAACTACACATGCAAGAATAAGAAATGCAATAAATATAAAGAAATATAAATAGCATGTAAAGGTACTGCAATAATTTGGCAAGGTATCTTGCCTGGGGTCCTGCTGCTGGTATGAATCAGAGTCCAAGTCACAGTCCAAATAGCCTATGTATTACAAATTCATCACGTCAAAAGATAATTTATTTTAATTTATTTAATTTTGTAATAATTACTCTAAAATCCTATTTTTAATCTTATTATTCTGATTTTTAGGTTAATGCCTAAATTTTGTCCAAAGGAATTGAATTTTATCGACTCGAGACTCATGGCACGCAAATCGAGGCGATCTGTTGACCGAAAAGTCAACTGACACAAACTTGACTTTTATGCATGAATTCTTGTAGATTTCAGCGTAAAAAATATGCTAGAATTTACGGCTCGTCCGAATTCAAATTCGTTAGGAAATTATGGCACATACAAGTTTCGTATCGTGCACCGATGGTTAAATTTTACCCTAGAAGTTCTACAGAATTAACAATATAAAAATACTTCGAAATAAATTCAAGGAAAAACATATGTCAATTATCTCTACATTAGCTTTCCGAAACTTTAAACGGTTCAAGATTCTGATTCCTGGTTCTCCCGAAATCACGAAAACATCGAAACACGTCTATTTTCGGACATGCTGTGTTCTACGAATTTTCTAGAATTTAATAATAATAATTTCGTCAAAAAAATTATATAATCAGAAATCTAACCTAAATATCTTTCTAACTAAAAAAACTAGGCCTCATTTGGAGTCCGGAGATATGCGCAATGGCTTCTGGAAGATGAAGGAACCCTAGATGGCAATTCTCCAAAATTCGGCTGAAGAAAAACCCTAGAAATAAACTTAAACTAATATATATATATAGAGGAGAGAGAAAGCAGTCGCGACTCAGATCTTGACACGTGGCAGCCATCCAACGCTGCCCGCCCCGCAGTCACTGACAGGCGGGCCCGGAACTGTTTGCTGCGGGCGGCTGACAGGTGGGCCCCCTGTTTGCTGACTGGGCAGAAATAATTTCTTTTTTTTGGGTTTTCTTTTTCAGAAAATAGTTTTTAATTCAGTTTTTGATAATTAACTTAAAATAAATGCTAAAAATAATCAGAAAATTCCCAAAAAATTATAGAAAAAATATTTTATTATTTAGAACCTAAAATAAAAGTTTGGGATATTTTTATTTAAGTTTGAACATAAAATAAATTCTTCAAAGTCCTAGAAAATTAGTGTTACTAGTTTTTAATTAACAAAAAAATATGAAAAAATCCCAATAATCTAAAATAGCCTAAAATAATTCTAAATAAATATTTATATAAGTAAATATACTAAAAAAATTTATTTTCTAATTAACTAAGAGAATATTCTAAATAAATTCAACATCTATAATAAATATAATAATATAAAATATACATAAAATACCTATTTTGGGTGAGGGAGTTTACAATCTACCCAACTTAAAATAATTTCGTCCTCGAAATTAAAATAAGGCATAATTTGTTAAATCCTTCACATTCATACATAAGGTACGTCAATCGCAATCTCTTCCAAAAATTTAAATAACAAAATCTATTCAAATCTATCGCGATCATTTCAAAATTAAGATAATCATTGTTCAAATCAAAATTCAACCTATTGTAATCTCTTCTCACTTTTCTAACTCATCAATATCCAAATTTAAATTGAATTCATATAATATCTTCAAGATTTAAATAACCCATATCAAATTTTACCTCACGATCTCCAAGTATCATAATCTCCTCTAGAAGTAATTCGAGTCCAATATTATTCCTATTTTCACTTATAAATTTTTTTTTTCAACTTTTTAAATTCTATTCACATCCTCAATATTTCAAATAGGTAGTCCAATCATCAATTTTTTTTATTTAAATCATCAAATTAAAAAATAATTTAAATGCAGTACACCAATGTTCAAGTCTGAAATTATATATTTATCCTTCAAATTCAAATTGATAATTTTACCTTCAATACTCAAAATTTTAAATTATGTACTTAAGGTATAAATATTGGGTCCTCAATATCAAGATTTTTAAAATTTATTAATCCTCATCATCTTAGTCATTCTTCTAAAATTCTCAAAATTAAATGACTTGAACCTCTCCCAATCTAATCTTACTCGATCACAATCTAAAAGAAATTTCTCTCGAGTTGCCAATGCACTCCTACCCAACTTAGAATTTACCCATCTATCACAGAAGGCTATATACTTTAAGAAAATATTCCTTAATTTATTTACTCATGCTATTCAATTATCAAAGTTTTAACACCAAACATATCACCTATGATATACCCTTAATCAATTATAAAAAAGTGTCACTAAGTCATGTGATTAGCCTTATGGGGTATATCTAGTACTATCAGTGTCAACTTATATCAGCACAAGATTTCTTCTTTTCGAAATAGGGGAAGACGGAGAGCAATAATAAAGAATTCAAGGTGAAGGTGACAGAATACGAGTACGAGGTTCAAAGAGATTAAGGAATTCAAAAAGAGAGTTGTCAGGACAGTTGTGGATTGAAATCCTATTTTTGGTAACTTTCTATTTACATGCGCGTATCAGTACAGTTATATAACCAATACGATGTGTCAGACATGTCTAGGGGAAAATATATCCGTCTACTACCATATATCTCAATCCTCGTAAAGTAGTCATGCGAAGAGCGAACCAAGCGCACTAAGGTTAGCTAGACCTTAATACACCGATTCTGATTTGGCAATTGTATCATTGTGTGCACCCAATAATACATATGCCATGAGCAAGCTCGATAAAAGAATAAGCTTGCAAAAACTAGGCTATAATAGCAGCATAAATCAAGGTAGTACAGAAAATATAAGTACGCTGGATTATGATGAAAGAAGGTACAAATTAATTCAAGTTCGCAGAAGCAAAACAACATAAGCAATAATAATAAAAGACCCTACAATCTCTACAGTTGTCATACTAACTCCCTGTCTAAGTCGTTAGTCGACTAAATTGGGGTATGAGCCTCTAAGTCCTATAGTCTGAATAAACACTGTCGTCTTACGCTAGCATACGATAAATGTCATTCAGTTACACTTCAATAATAGGGCAAAAGACTATGTGATGCTAGGTTATGAGGTATACTACCCAACTTATAATAATAAACTAATACTATGATTGTCTTAAGCATACCGTAGAAGCTCCTATTAATGTCTACAAAAAGGGGTCTTGGTACTTTATTGGGATATCCTCTTCTATTACATAGGTCATGGTCATCTTACCTCTTAGTCATAGTGCTTATAGAGCAAGTGTCAATAGTAAAAATAGAAAGGTTACTAGCCCTCAAGTGAGAGAGGAGATAACTTATGTGGAGATATGGGTTCAATTACGTGATTTAAAACTAAGTTGTAACCATAAAATTATAATCTAAATGAACAGCTCAACTATCAAATTCTTGCTACTAACCACATAATTTTAAAATTCAAGATTACAACTATAATTCTAGGAAACTATATATCATATCATAAAAGAATTCATTTGGCCTACAATCAGAAGTGTCAGAGGGCACGAGTTGAAAGATGAAGAATAGAAGAACATGATTAGTCGTCGCACAAATAGCGAGTGCTAGGGTTTCAAGGAAACAAATCTATGAAATAAAATAGAGAGGCTATAGATAATGTCAAGTTTTCCTAAGGGGAGATGCTACGCTACTCTCTGCGTTTGCGGTATGTTCAAGAAACTACTATATTCAATGCTCTTGGCTTCCTAAAGTGTTGTCTACTAATAATAAAACAATGATCTAAGTTTAAAGTTCTAATATTATCTAACTATGAAGGTTAGTTCAGTCCAAATATTGAGTTTTGGTTTTCTATTGGTTTCTCAATACTAGGGTCAACAATAGGGTCAAACTTCTAACTAACTCTAGTAGTGTCTATACTACTCTCAAGTCTTCTTAATACATCAAGGGGTAAGGGTATAACGATCTAAAGATAAGGAATTCTAGGTTTACTAGATATTCTAAACTTAGTGGTGTGTCTATATTCTCGTTGTATTCTTAATAGGTGTGCTACCATAATCATCATCCTAATAACAGGGGTTCCTATATTCTAGCAGAAGGCTATACTCAAAGAACTATTAGAGAAGTACAAGAATCAAACATGATGCAATTATTCAGATAGAATGGATTGGAAGGAAAACGAATCATAGTCAATTATGGATGAGATCCTATACTCTATTCCTAGGTGCAGGCTTGCTCGGCACAGTAACGTAACCGAGACAATATGCTCTTGACCTGCATGGGCCACCACAAAAACATGTCATGCCCTAGTCCCAAAAATACGTAGGACTAGGACACGTAAGCATGCCAGCCGCATGGATATGGCAACTCTAATATATGGAAACCAAATCCACACGTACGCTGTAATATGAATATCAAATCCACAAGTAGTATAAACATATGTCACAAGTCACAGGGTATAATCTAGATCTCATCCACGAAAATCAAATATGAATAAAATAACCAATGTCTATGAAACTAGATCTCAATAAGGAGTATCTAAGGATGATAGTTGGATGGAAACAAATCTACTACCAACTCAAATGGAAAAGTAAATACAATATAAGTACAACACCATCAAACAATATAAGTACCAGCTATCAATCACGGCTCGAGAGAAGACATCCACGAAGCATCTATAGCCATCCAAATCTGCGCTCCTACAAATACTCAAGAACAGGTACACCTGGCAGCGGACCAGGTCCTCAGAGGGATGTAACAAGATACAGAAAATACGAGCCAACTTGAATACAGTAGACATGCATATAATTTGAAAATAAATAAGTACGCTGTACAAGACAATCTATATGAATGCAAATGAGAATAACTTTTCGATGTATGGTCAAGGGTAGGCTACTCGATCTAATCCTCACAACCCCACGCTCGTCAGTGGACATTATCAGCCGACATAGCTCGGGGGTAGCGACCCTCGGACTCCATCAATCGACATACCTCGGGGGTAGCGACCATCGGACATGACCCACCATAGTGCGTGCTAGTGACTACGGTGTTACCAGAGTGGTTAAAGCCCATACGCCTAATGATTGTCCTCTATGATACTAAGTGCCATGTGTGTGTCAACATATCTAATACATAGTAATGACTGAAAGAAAACTACACATGCAAGAATAAGAAATGCAATAAATATAAAGAAATATAAATAGCATGTAAAGGTACTGTACCAATTTGGCAAGGTATCTTGCCTGGGGTCCTGCTGCTGGTATGAATCAGAGTCCAAGTCACAGTTCAAATAGCCTATGTATTACAAATTTATCACGTCAAAAGATAATTTATTTTAATTTATTTAATTCTATAATAATTACTCTAAAATCCTATTTTTAATCTTATTATTCTTATTTTTAGGTTAATGCCTAAATTTTGTCCAAAGGAATTGAATTTTATCGACTCGAGACTCATGGCACGCAAATCGAGGCGATCTGTTGACCGAAAAGTCAACTGACACAAACTTGACTTTCATGCATGAATTCCTGTAGATTTCAGCGTCAAAAACATGCTGGAATTTACGGCTCGTTCGAATTCAAATTCGTTAGGAAATTATGGCACATACAAGTTTCGTATCGTGCACCGATGGTTAAATTTTACCCTAGAAGTTCTACAGAATTAACATTATAAAAATACTTCGAAATAAATTTTGGAAAAAACATATGTCAATGATCTCGACATTAGCTTTCCGAAACTTTAAACGGTTCATGATTCTGATTCCTGGTTCTCCCGAAATCACAAAAACATCGAAACACGTCTATTTTTGGACATGCTATGTTCTACGAATTTTCCAGAATTTAATAATAATAATTTTGTAAAACAATTTATATAATCAGAAAGCTAGCCTCAATATCTTTCTAACAAAAAAAACTAGGCCTCATTTGGAGTTCGGAGCTATGCGCAATGGCTTCTGGAAGATAAAGGAACCCTAGATGGCAATTCTCCAAAATTCGGCTGAAGAAAAACCCTAGAAATAAACTTAAACTAATATATATAGAGAGGAGAGAGAAAGCAGTCGCGGCTCAGATCTTGACACGTGGCAGCCATCCAACGCTGCCCGCCCCACAGTCACTGACAGGCGGGCCCGGCACTGTTTGCTGCGGGCGGCTGACAGGTGGGCCCCCTGTTTGCTGACTGGGCAGAAATAATTTCTTTTTTTGGATTTTCTTTTTCAGAAAATAGTTTTTAATTCAGTTTTTGATAATTAACTCAAAATAAATGCTAAAAATAATCAGAAAATTCCCAAAAAATTATAGAAAATATATTTTATTATTTAGAACCGAAAATAAAAGTTTGGGATATTTTTATTTAAGTTTGAACATAAAATAAATTCTTCAAAGTCCTAGAAAATTAGTGTTACTAGTTTTTAATTAACAAAAAATTATGAAAAAATCCCAATAATCTAAAATAGCCTAAAATAATTCTAAATAAATATTTATATAAGTAAATATACTAAAAAATTTTATTTTCTAATTAACTAAGAGAATATTCTAAATAAGTTCAACATCTATAATAAATATAATAATATAAAATATACATAAAATACCTATTTTGGGTGAGGGAGTTTACAGATCCTCCCAGGAACCACCGAAGTATAGAGTACATGAGCGAAGCATATTCTCTATGGTCTAAATCGTACGTTCCGAATGACCATATGTCTATGGATGGTAAGCTGAACTGAACCTCAGATGGGTGCCTAAATTCTGTTGAAGGCTCTACCAGAAAAGGAAAGTATATCTGGAATCCCTTTCTAAGACTATGCTAACTAGCACACCATGCAGTCTGACAATCTGCCTTATATACATTTCGGCTAGCTGCTCAGTAGACTGACCAACTCTGAATGGTAGAAAGGGAGCAACCTTCGTACGTCGATCTACTATCACCCAAATGATCTCTCTACCAGTAGGGGATCTAGGAAGACCGGCCACCAAGTCCATCGTAATGTGATACCATCTCCACTCCAGAATCGACAAAGGTTGAAGTAACCCGGCTGGTCTCTGATGCTCTGTCTTAACATGCTGACAAACTAAACACCGAGAGACAAACCGTGCTATCTTCCTCTTTATCCCATTACACCAGAAGTGCTGAGGAATATCACAATATATCTTCCTTCCTCCTGGGTGAACTGAATACTGGGAACTGTGGGCCTCTGACATAATCTTATGTCGAATATCTCCACTGGGCACACAAAGTTGACTCCCGAACCTGAGAATCCCATCCTCGTGAATGCTCAACTCTGCTAGGCGTCCTGCCTCGTACTCTGCTATGAGTCATTAAAATCTTGAATCAACTAACTATGATCATTGATCCTCTCAACTATAGTAGACTGGACCTTCAATCCTTCCATCAAACCCGCATCCACATGTAACACCACCTCGATGTCCAACTCCTAAAGTTCGTCTAGGATATATTGCTACTTTGACAAGAAGTATGCTCCTGCTCTCCTAATCAAAGTATCTTTAACGACGTTGGCCTTCCTTGGATGATACTGAAGATCAATATCATAATTTGTCAGTAACTCCAGCCATCTCCTCTACCGCATGTTTAGGTCCCTCTACATGAACACATACCTCAGGCTCTTATGATCTGGGAAAATCTTCACCCGCTCACCATACAGATAATACCTCTATAACTTGAGTGCAAATACCACTGCGGCTAACTCTAAATAATGGATCGGGCAGATCTTTTCATGGTCTCAAAGCTGCTTAGACGAATAAGCAATAACCCGGCCATACTTCACAATAATACACCATAGCCCAATTCCTGATGTGTCACAGTAAATCGTGAACCCATCTGGTCCAAATGAACGTGTTAGAATAGGAGCCAAAATCAAACTCCGTTTGAGCTTCTCGAAAGAAACTTGACAAGCATCTGACCCTTCAAAGCACACGTCCTTATACGTCAGTCGTGTCAAGGGTACGAAAATCCTAGTAAAGTCTTTCATAAACCGCCTATAGTAGCCTGCTAATCCCAAGAAAATGCACACCTCCGAGACTCTACTAGGTACTGGCCAACGCTCGATATCCTCCACCTTCTTGGGATCCACCTATACGCCTCCACCGAAAATGATATGACCCAAGAATAAGATGCGATCTAGCCAAAATTCGTACTTGCTGAACCTCGCATATAGCTGATACTCCCGAAGAGTCTGAAGTACTATACAAATATGTCGCTCATGCTCTACTTCAGTCTGACTATAGACCTAGATATCCTTAATAAACACTATAACAAATTGCTCTAGGTGAGGCAAGAAGATGTGATTCATGAGATCCATAAATATCGCTGGCGCATTTGTCGGTCCAAATGGCATAATAAAAAACTTTCAATGGCCATATCTAGATTTGAACACTATCTTGGGTATATCATGCTCTCTAAATCTGATCTGAGGATATCCAGACTGCAAATCAATATTAGAAAATATAGCTGCCCCGCTGAGCTGATCAAACAAGTCATCTATCCTGAATAAGGGATACTTGTTCTTAATGGTCACCGCATTTAAGGTACGATAATCAACACATAAATGTGATGAACCATCCTTCTTTTAACAAGAAGTAATGGAGATCCCCAAGGTGATCCATTAACACAAATGAATCCTTTGGTCCTCAGCTCCTTTGGTCCTCAGCTCCTCTATCATCTGGTAAAGAATCTCCAACTCTAATGGTGACATCCTATAGATCCTCTCAAAAACTATTTCCGCCCTTGGAATCAAATTGATGTATAACTCTACATCTTGAACTGGCGACATGCCTAGAAGCTCGTCATAAAACACATTCGGGAACTCACAAATAACTCTGGGAAACTGTACCTCCTCATCTACTGCTATCCTTAGGATAACTAACGGAGACTCTACCTCGCCTCTCGAGAATAAGAACTCCTCCTCGCCAGGAATACGAAAGATAACCTTGCCAGCATAGAAATCTATCATCATGTGTCGAGTACTCAACCAATCCATTCCTAGGACTAAATCATAGTCGCCCATAGGAAACTCTATCAGTCCAGCAGGAAACTCTCTACCGCACACTATGACTCGATACAAAATATAAACTTGAGCCACTCCTACAAGACCGTTACCAGTAAGTATATTCAACCTTACAGGTAAGGACTCAAACTCCAAGCTAATTCATATCACAAATTATGCAGATATAAACGAGTGCAATTTGCCAAAATCAAATAAAACTGAAGCTGAATGCGAATAAACAAGAATAATACCTGCAACCACCTCTCCAGCTGCTAGCGCCTCCTCATAAACATCCCGAAAGCCTGTCCTTACCCTTTGAGCGTCAGTCCCCTCTGCTGCTGCCCTTTTTGCCTAGCCTGAGCTTGGGCCTGAGCATACTGCTGCAGCCTCTGCTGTTGGAATATCTGGGACTATGTCGGTAAAGGCCTTGGGGCCTGTTGCTACTGTACCAGCGCTGGTACCCAGAACTATGAAGCTGCTGATTGGACTGATGATGATCCAGCAGAAGCCCTTCGGGGACAAGTGCTAACCATGTGTCCTGCTCCACAATATTCTAGACATAAACCATGTGCCCTACGATAATCCGTAAAACGTGGCTTGACTTCCCATAGTAGGAACACCCGACTGAAGATGACTGCCTCTACCGCGGGGGACGAGTCTGAGAAGATTGCTGAACCAAAGCTTTCCTCCTCAGAGACTCAATCAATAATGTTCAAACTATCGGGGCTGGTGTCGAATAAAGGTAGAAGATCCCTTCTGAATATGAGGCCTCTTCTGGCCTCCAACACTGTCAACTATTCTCTGGGAGGTATACTCGTGCCTCCTTTCTGTCCTTATCACATCATCAAATATTTGGAACTCATGCTACTCCACTGCCAGTATGATCTCCCGATGAAGTCACTGCTGGAACCTCCACGTTTGGTCCAACTCGGTCGCCACCAAGGTGGAAGAAAATTGACTGAGCCTACAAAACTCCACTGCAAAGCCGTCGATGGTCCTACCTATCTGCTTGAGGTTGTTAAACCTCTGCTGCAAGTCATAATGCAATACCGCATCGTAGTATTGGGTCTGAAACCTCTCGCTAAAGTAGGATGAAAGAATCGGTGCTATCAGGGAAATCGCCCGAGTTGCACACCAGTCGTGGGCCAAATCTAGTAATTGCAGCCTAACCACCCCCACTAGCTCCTTAGTCGGAACTCCTACTGCCTTAAGTAATGCCTCAGTATCCTGGATCCATGCATCACACTCAATCACATCCCCAGTATCGTAGATGTAAGGGACCGGAAACTATTCGAAGAATTATAGTTCTGAGAACCACCTCGCTCCATAGCCGTCAGGACTATTGAGTGAGAACATCACTCTGTCGTTGATGAGTCACCATAAAGTCTGTCAAAATGTCCTTCATTGCTCAAACAATATCTGGCTGCTCTAGAGGAACTAGTTGCAATGGTACTGCCAGCAGATCGGGCTGAATTTGCTAGTCTACTTTGGGATTTATCCTCGACTCTGCTCCTGAATGTTGAGGCTGAGCCCCAAGAATCGTCTTACCATCAGGATGCTAATCTTTCATCGTATGGACTCGTACGATCTTATCAAAAGGACCAGGAATAGTGCCCCTGAAAGTCAAAGGATACAAGGATCAAAATTGAGGAACATGATAGAGTAAGGACGAAAGCAAATGTCAGATCAAAGATCAGAAATATAGGATAGTCCGAAAAGAGATCAAGAAAGAATAATTTTGGATTGAGACATCTATACTGATAACCCCCACACGTCTGAATACCAGACCTGCATGGGCCACTACTAAAACCCTGTCAGGTCCCAGAACCAGAATACTGGAGAGCGGGGGCTGACAAAGCCAGCTACGTATATTAGAGTACTCCAGTACCCCGAGATACGGTCACGGATGTGAATAGATATGGGGGTTAATACTACACACCATCAGTCAACCTAAGTAAAGCAATCCTAGTGTCTCAATCACAAGCAAGAATCCATAATATACAAAAAAATATGATCATCTGAAGAAAAATAGTAAAATATCCCAAACCATATATACATAGCTGATCATGAAGTTAGTAATACAAAATAGAGAACTAGCAAGAGTATAAGTCACATATTTTTAACTTTAGCTATAGTCTAGAATATGCTAATCATGCCATGCCCAATAGGCAATATTTCAAGTCCAAAATATGAACTAACAGGTGCTCGGGGCTAAATGCCACAAAAGAATATATAAAATAAGTTAGAGAACAAGATAGAAACCCACTCAATTGGTCTGGTGCTCCGCATAGTCACCATCCTCGGGAAAAGACGGAAGATCCTCTGGCTCTGCTACTAGATCTGGCCAAGAAAAACCAATGGGGTCAGACTCCAAATAGAAAGTACCACAAACGAGGCCAGACTATGAACTAAAACCAGCAATACAACATAGAGATATAATATCCTAAGCAAAATGTAACTACCCGGTATAATGTAATATGTAACAAAAAACAAGAAAAAAAGGAAAAACATGTAAAGAAAACTAGACAGGTGACATCTATGGGATCATGCTAGGGGGATATATATAGGATTATGCAAGAAAAACATAAGCATATAAGTAAACTGGAAGAGAAAAGTAACGAGAAAAGAACTAGTACAGTGCTGGGATCATGGAAAGAAAAGTATGTAAGAACAGTGTATATAAATTAAGATGGCATACAACACAATAGATAGGAGTGCACCACACCGACTTACTATCAGACAAGCAAGGCAATAAAAGACAAGACAATAAATTGACTCCATCCATCAATCACGGCCAAGCAAGAAGTACGGCTTGCTACGTTAGCTAACTTGGGTTATCACAAGTTCTAATTACTAACAAATATAATTTTAAATTTTTTGTACGGTTACATGTCCTGTAGACACTCCAAGCTACCAAACGTCGGACGACAAAAAAGAAAATAATAGTGGATACACCACTCCCAGGAGAGATATGCACCTAATTCAAGTCACACAAGGGTGAACCTGAGTAAGTTAATATAGTATGCCCCACAAGACGGTAAGATAGAAATGTGTACTACTCGACGACATGCTACAAGTCCATCTAGTAGTAAAATATTATCGAAAAACGGAACTGCATGCAGCCAGGAGATCCTCCTCCAATGCTCTAATCATTTAAGCAAGTTATTAATCTTAGTAGTTTATTTCAGGATTCCTGATATGGCATTCCACAGAATCTATCCTAGACTTGATGCTCCCCGCAGAGATGAACTGGACAAGATAATATTTTGACAAGCACAACCATAAGACTATACGAGAATACAACCAAATAGTTATAGGAATGATGAGCGTGCGTTATAATAAGGCACAACAAGATTATACGAGACGAATGTATAATGGGTAGGTGGCCCAAACTATACCGGTACTGGTACGAGACAGATGTATAATGGGTAGGTATCCACAAAACTATACATGGTAGATATATAATGGGTAAGTGGCCCCAAAATTATACATAATTTCAAGCCAATACTGGTACAAAACAATGAATAAGAGTTCACCAAGATGGGTCACTAACAGGAATATACAAGAAAAATGTATAATGGGTAGGTATTCCCAAAACTATATATTGCAGGTGAATAATGGGTAAGTGGCCCCAAAACTATACATAATATCAAGCCAAGACTGGGTAAAATGGGTAGGTGGCCCAAACTATATGTTAAATCGGGATGGGTCGGGTAAACACAATAGACAAGTGGAGCCAGGAAAAACAAGAAAATATATACGTGCAATATGCACACAAGCGCTAATCGAAAAGCAGTAAAAAGTATAATTAAAATAAAACACATGCAAAAGAGTACATGACCGGTATACCATCGGTATACTTCAGTATACCATCAATATGTCGTCCAAGGAAAATTTAGGAAGACAGAAAAAATGAGTCAGAGCAATCGGTACACCGTCGGTATACTCCGGTATACAATCGGTATACTCCAATATACTGTCGGTATGCCGGTCTAGAAATAGCAAAAGCACAACAACTTTTGGATTCCAACAAATCGTTATATCGTCGGTATACTACAGTTTACTGTCCATATGCCGGTCCAAGTCACAAAAGGTTTCTAGGATTCCAAGTCGGGCTAAAATGGTATACCATCGGTATACACCAGTATACCGTCGGTATGTCGGTTCCTATAGGAAATTCTAGAAAAAGTCTAGTCATGACGGATATTTCGAAACCGAAATCACGTTCTAAAATTTAACATAAACTGGTCTGACAAAGTATCAAGTCTAATATTAAGTCTCATATAGCATATATACTAAGTCACATGGAAATCACTCCGGTTATCGTTTTCGACACCGAGTTATCTAACTAGTAAATATCATAGTTTCTACCAAAAAAGTCAAAACAAGCTCAAACCAATTTTTGAAACTGGCCCATGACAAAAAATTACTAGAGAAACATATTTAAAAAATTTACTAACATGGAATTATAAGCATAAACTGCCAAAGAAATAAAAAAACTGCAACAAGGTAAACTCGTTCAAGATTTTGGTAAGATGTACTTGACTCTAGTCATGCTCCCAGCCTTAATCTTCAACTCCACCACCAAGAGGGGTTTATAAACCATACTCTTAGGCCTCAAGACCAAGTTCCAAGCTCTCATGAGAAAATTAGAGAAAATAAAAAAGTGAAGAAAGAAAGAAAGAAAGAGAGAGGAGAGAGAAAATTAACTCATATATATATAAGAGGTAATTTAATCATGATCGTCCGATCTGCCTCGTCAGCGATCCAAGTCACGAGATTAAATCGATCTTGACCGTATAATGAAAAACCAAGAAACCAATGGATAATAAAAAGTATCGAACACTATTTATAAAAATATCTCACGAAAATATCTCAAAAGCAAAATAAATATCTGCCGAACGATATGACGCCGGTATGCCGGAGTATACCGCCGGTATATCGGTCGGGTAGTAAAGTTTTGAATTTGAGAAAATTTTAAGATTCTACGAGATCCAATTAAACACAATACGTATAATATAAAATACGTATCTATATACTAATACAGATACTGTGAGACGAGTCTCATAATTGTTGCCTACTTTGGTCCTACGTATTTTGGGACTGGGACATGACATACAATATTTCCTTACAAACTTCTCCATCGATCCACATAGATCACTGCAACACTTCAATAGATAAAAATAGATCACAGTGAGTATAAAAGAGATTACCAAAGACTAGATGATGAGGATGAACCAATGAAGAACTCCTCGAAAAGATCTCTCTTCGAAAACTCCTTCAAAACTTTGAATCTATCTTTCTCTCTCTAGAAAGTTGCAATATTGAGAAAGTTCTCACCTTTGATAATAACATATAGGAATTAGGGTTAGAAAATACTTATTTAAAGTACTCCAATCCTGAAAGCATCTGAACAGTTGATCATGATCCAACGGTGTTAATAAAACATGCAAATTCAAACATCAGTCCCGGCACCAGTAGCGGTATACCTCTCATATATCTAAAAATAACTATTTTCATATCAGAAATATTCTGGAACAAAAGTTTATCAGACTGGTATATCGATGGTACACCAACAACGGTATACCAACAATATATCGCTGATACTGCTTTTGCCAATAGCTTCCAATACACTCTCAAAATGAGCCTCTTTCATCGCCTTCAACTTTTCGAGCTTCTTCCATAGATGGTGGCGTTCATCGCACTCTGGGGTGTTTCAGAACCCCACCCAATACCAACAGATAGTTAGTCAGGAGTTGATCTTGCTCAGAGTTTAAAAAAAAGTGTAAATCAGGTATGAATCAGCTAACGTCAAGTTAGATATAATTTCCATTCTATCAACCACATTTATATCAATATCTATAAATATATAACTCTTCCTGGTTGGCACTGTATCCATGTGTATGACCCCCCAAATATTCGAGACATGAAATATTTCTGGGAACATATGCACAGGATCACATCTATACTTTGTGAACCCTGGCTTGTTATTGGTGACAACAACTTTATCCTCAATCTAGTAGAGAAGAGTGGGGTAAATGGATTCAAACTCCTCTATTACAAAGAGTTTATCAATTGATGCAAAAATGTAGCCATCATGGACCTTATTTTTTCTAGACCAACATTCACATGGTCCAACCGTGGTGCAACAAGATCCAATATTGCAAAATGATAAGACATAGGCTTGGCTGATACTTCATAGGGACCTCTTCCAAAAGGTAGGTATTTTTCCCTTGCCAAGGATTAACTATGATCTTAATCCAATCATGTTGAAACTTTCCTCTACCACTAATAGAACAACATGACTTAAATGTTTTAAACTTGATGGCTATTGGAACCAAACTTCAACAACTGTGTTTCAGATATTTGGTGTAGTAACATCTATGAAACTGTTCTTACTTCTATATTAAATAAGCTGTGGGCATGCCTCCATTCCAGGGGAAAAAAGAATGCATAATCTTACCAAAGATATTAAAGAACAAGAAGAAATACTACGTCATATTCCAACTATGCCTTTCAAGATTCAAGGCTTCAACAAGAGACCAAAACCCACATCCTTCAGAATAAGCTTCTACAACAACAAGAAACCTATTGGAAGCAAAGGTCCAAATTTATCTGGCTCATGGAAGGGGACCGAAATACAAAATTCTTCCATATATCTGCTCTGCACAAGAAACACAAGATTGGTACTAATATTGTGGTTATGGTGAATAAAGAAATTTCTTATGATCATGAGGATATCTCTCACTTTACTGAACCATTTTAAGGTGTTTCAACCTGTAAATATAACCCATGTCCCCACATCAATCCTGGATGAACTCCATATGGTCACTCATTAAGAGAATGACATGATTGGCTCAGTACCATCTGAAGAGGAGATCTACCAAACCATTATATAGATGAGCCCATTAAAAGCCCTAGGTCTTTATGGCTTCCTTGCTTTGTTCTATCATAAGTGTTAGGATGTGATTGAAGCATAGGTAACTAAACTTATCCAATCTTTTTGTAAAGCACTACTATGCCTCCTAACATAAATCATATCTACATTACTCGCATTCCAAAGAAAGTAAATCCAATCTATCTGATGGACTTTTATCCCATATCCTTATGCAATGTTATCTACAAAACTATAACTAAAATCTTTGTCAATAGGATTCGTCCATTGCTTGATAACTTATATCCCCTTCCCATAATGCTTTTATTCCTGGAAGACAAATTTATGATAATACTATCATTGCACAAGAACTTATTCACATTATCTCTAATCAAGTCCTTCGAATATTGGATTTGCACTAAAGATTGATACGTCTAAAGCCTATGACTGGCTCAGTTGGGATATAGTCAGCCAATCTCTTCATAGATTTAGCCTTTCCGGTAAATCTCATGATCTTATCATGACTTGAATCACCATGGTAACGTTCTCCATTTTGGTAAATGGCTCACCTACTCACCTTACTACCCAACAGAGGAGTATGTCAAGGTTGCCTTATATCCTATATATTTTCATATTGTACAATGAGCTTTTTCCAAATATTTATTCATTATGGAAATAAATAATCTCTATAGAAGGATTACACTATCAAGATCAGCCACCACTTACTATTTGTTGATGACCTATTTCTGGTTGGATACTGCTCCATTCAAAACATTATACAAATTAAACATATCATATCCTCCTTCGAACTATGGTCAGGTCAGCAAATCAATTATGATAAATCGTCCATTTTCTTCCCTCAAAATCTGGACATTTACACGAGACATGTATATCTTGATATTTGTCTTAACCTAATGGACACCAAAGACAAATATTTTGGCCATTACCCATTGCTACCAAAAACTGAGTATCTACCTTTGCCAGTTTAATTGATTCAAGTGTCTCTAAACTCCAAGGATGGAAGGGAACTTGCCTCTCTCATGCGGGATAAACAACACTCATCAAATCAACCATGTGCTCGATGCCAACTTACTTTATGTCCTCTTTCCTCTTACCCAAACTTGTGACTAGAAAACTATCTTCTATTCAAAACCATTTCTGGTTGGGGGGGGATGGATCACTCCAAGCAAAATGCATTTCAGAAATTGGAAGCTGTTCAGTCTACCTAAATCACGAGGGGAGGGGGTAGGTATAAGGTATCTTGAGATTGTTAACAAAACATTGATTACCAAGATGTCCTAGAGATTCATTACCACTCCAAATACATAATGGGTTAAGTTATTGAGAAGTAAATATTTCAGAAATTGCAATCTTTGGACTACTACACCAATGAAAGCTTCTTCGAAATACCTGGTATTGAAGAATAAAAAAAACTAAGAAGCCCCTATGCGTCCTGGTCCACATGCGTCAAAGGCTAAGCATGCATCAAAGGTCAAAATGACGCATGATCCTCCGGACGCATAAAAGTCACATCAATCAAGACAGGGAATTTAGGACTCTGACAGTAATGATGTCTTTGAAATGCCTCGACTTCGACGCTGACAGTTGGTATCAGTGCCCACGTCACCGCCATAATGACTTTTATCACTATGCAGTCATGCAACGCCACGTGTATGAGAGACAAAGCTTTATACGTCTCTAGCCCCCATGCGTCCTACACCCCATGTGTCCCAAGCATCTCAGACCTCATGGGCCTAGAATCCATGCGTTCCATGCGTCTCTGGCCCCATGCGTCCCAGACTCCATGCGTTCAATGCATATCTGGCCTATGCGTCCCAAACACCATGCGTCCCAAGCATCTCAGACTCCATGCATTTAATATAGCAGTGCTCCTCAAGACAATATCTTTATGTTACAACAGATAAGATTCTCTACAGGCCAAGTGTCGAGCTGACCAAGTCACGTACACCAAGTGACCAAATTTTTGGCAACAACAGATCCCAACAAATACCCCACATGACAACTCGACCGTGACATGTGTCCACGGCTGTAATCACATCTTGTTAAGGATGGACACGTGGCAGCTCCAACATCTGTGCACGCATAACATACGCGTGCATGGGCCCTTCCGTATGACATCTATAAATAGTAGGATTGCATACCCACTAAAAAGGGCACAGGGAGATATACATACAGAAAAGCACAAGAGAGAGAACAGAAGAAAGCATTTCCATTACCTCATCGAACCGTCAACGGAGTAAAGGAGTCACTAAAGTACTTGATCTCCATCATCACATTTCCCATAATAAAAAATAATTGTACTTAGATTTTCTATTTAGGATTTCTTTGTACTCTTTTATTTGTTAAACACCCAAAGTTTATTTCGACTTTAGATCAATGGCAAACTAGGCGGTGACTCCGCTGGAGAATTCCTTCTCCTCTTATAAGAAGGTCGTGGCGTAGTCCGATACTGCGAAGCTGGGTTCAACCCAGAAGATGCTGGTCGTACGCTTCGACCAGCAAGCTTTCAAGAAAATATTTTCTGAAGGCAGCGCGAGTCCTTCTCCAATGCTACCAAAGCCTAAGAAGACCCGCAAGACATGGGTAGCAAAGGCCGCTGCGCCTTGCCCAACTATGGAATATGTGCTCACTATATCCCTCTCTGTTGCTGAGGGCACACATCATGCATCCACCCAGGAAGTCCATGCCCATGCGGCAGCCGTGCCTGAGGAGAAGACTGCTCAACACTCGAGCTCTGGCAAAGAAAAATAATACGATGCCAAAAGCTTGGGTGTTGATGCACCATCGATGTACCCACAATAAGGGATATGAAGAAGCATGCGACATCAAATTCCAGGCACAGAAGGACAGCTGCATGTGGCCCCAGCGCCAACAACAGTTCTGTCTTCCACAGAATCTCATGTGTAACTTCATGCGCTAGACTGAGAAAGAAAAAGATTCAAACCTGGACTCCTTGTAATACACACTGGTGCATGCTAGGACAAGAAAGTCTAGGGCAGTACGAGTTCGTCAAGCCCAATCAACTACTCAGGTGACTGATCATCAGCGTGCACCGC
Organism: Iris macrosiphon; assembly: GCA_036927795.1. Classification (NCBI taxonomy): domain Eukaryota; kingdom Viridiplantae; phylum Streptophyta; class Magnoliopsida; order Asparagales; family Iridaceae; genus Iris; species Iris macrosiphon. Next base: position 66,686,205 of record JAYESA010000005.1, on the reverse strand, counting down.
TAACTGTTATGTGTGCCCCTGACAGAAAGTTATACAAGATTGACCCATGCGTCCAGCCCATAGTGGCATAAGGACAGGGTCAGGCTCAAAAGTCTTCTACTAACGACCTGAAAAAAGTACTTATATAAACCCCAGGTCAGGGAGAAAAGGCAGCACCTGCACACCCATGCGCGCGGCTCTGTCGTACTCATGAAGAGGGTATAAAGGTGAATCATCCCTCGCTCGACTTGCGTGACGTGATCAATCACAAGCATAAGCCAAGGTAAGAAACTACGACATGTAGGATGTCCCCTCCTGGATACCACTATGCCCACATCATTATTATAAACTTGGAACTAAACTTCTCAATAAGTTTTACCTCCTGGTTAAATTAGAACTTAAGTAGAATACTAGGAAAAAAACCATATTTCCTGAGAAAATGAGAAACAACAGAAACTCTGATATTGAAATTATGATATCTAATGTATGGTACAATGAGAATAGTTAGATTTAGGTACCTTAACATATAAAAATAAAATAAAAATCTTCTATTGATCGTTTCCAAAAAGATTGAAGAATTACTCACCATCTAATCTTCTAACCGATACAAAGTTGAAACATATATCGAGGACATGGTAAATACCTTTGAGCACCAGAATTTCTTCTCTATTTGTCTTTAAGTTCACATATCCTATAGCCATAGCCTTTATCACATTAATGTTGCCCATCTTCAATACTCTACAGTCCCAAATTGTGTACGTGGCAAATAATGCCTTGGAGTGAGACACATGCACCAAAATATCTGAATTCACCAATCAAGAATTGTCATCACAAGTGAGGTTCATAATAACCTCATCACTAACAATAATGACATAGCTCCATGTGCTTAGATGGTCGTTGTTGTGTTTTTACTTTGCTTTCCCTTATCGTACTTTTTTTCATTCTTCCAAGAGAAATAGTTTTGCTTGATGTGAACCTTCTTTCTATAATGGAAACATTCAGAGTCCTTGTGTCAACTCTTGAACTTCCCTCTGCTTTTGTCCCTGCCACCACTAGGTCCCTTGCTTTTACTCTTACCTCGGCTCTTTGAAACAAGTGCTTTTGAATAGGATGTAGATAATATACCTTAATTTTTTTTTTCTGTATATCTTCATTCAATAACCCTACAAACTTTAGACTGGCAATGCCTTCTGGAGTAGAAGCGATTATGGACATTCATACGAACTTACACGAGTTTGGCAAAGTTTATAGCAACCAAAGCCCTTGTACATCATCGAACTTTATTTCCATAGAAAGAGAACTTGTCAACCACACCCTGTAACTCACTCAAGTGTTCGATAAAGGACGAACCATCCTTGTACCTAAGACCTATCATTTGTTGAATCAAGAATAATTTATTTATCCTTTTTTTTTACATACAAGAATTTTAGCTCATCCCACAATGTCTTTTCATTCTTCATATTGGTGATGTGGTTATACACATTCTTGTCCATGAACTATCGGATATACCCACACACCTATATATGCACATAATTCCAGTTCTCATCAAATTTCTCACAAGGCTTCAATTGGAAGCAAATACCAAAAGATACAACTTTGTGACGAATAATAAATCGTTTATCTTGCTCCGCCAATAGTGACAATTGGAACCTTTAAGTTTATCATGCCACTGGTTTTGCATCTATCTCTTTTATTCGATTTGATTGTCAACTCCTGGCACCTGGAAATCACTGCTCTGATACTACTCTAACTAACTCTGATACCACTCTTTTTGGAACAAAATACGAAAATTATTCCTTCAAACCGAGCAACTTGGTGAGGATCGAAAAAAGCATAAACCAAATAATGCCAAATCACAATCAAAGCACAACATAAACACAATAACTTTTACGGGGAAAATCCTGACAAGAAAACCATAATACGATCAGAGTCCAACCTGGAAAAACCTCTAGTAATGGAATATAGAAAGATATACTAATTGCTAACAAACTTCTCCATCATCTATTATGTACTTGCTGCCTTGCCATGATTTATTTTTATGTCTTTTACCTTACATCATATGCTTTTATCATTAGATGTTAATGTATATTTTTACACGTGACTGCGATAGTGTTTGTACCATATTTTTGTTTACATGAGCGGCATGATTTGATCCCGTGGGACTGTTACTTGGACTTGACTTGCTTTCTTAGTTTCTAGATGACCGTTATTAGGAATTGGCTATTGACTACTCTCAATCGTTAGTATACACCATGTTGTGATAGAGACCCTCTATAGATAGTAAGCACACACCGTGTTGCTTTATAGGACTGTTAACATGCATCGTGCTGCAGGTTTTCTAATTTTTTTAGTCATGCCTAGTAGCACTGTTATCTTTTATGTGTCACCATTTGTATTTTCTGTTCTATCTTTATTTCTTGTTCCTATCAGTTGCATGTTTATTTATTATTACTTAGCGACATGTATATTATGTATCTTGTTGCGTCCTTCTGAGGATATGGTTTTCTTGCAAGTATTTGCTGACATGATGTTGTAGAATAAATGGATAGATGATGATTGAATCTTTAGGATTCATGTGTATAGTTATTTGATATCTTTATCATATTCTTTCGTACTTCTATTTTTGTCCTATATTTACTCATGCAGCTGTTATAGCCTAATATTTACAAGCTTATTCTTTTTTTTGAACTTGTTAATGAAATATGTGTTATTGTGGATCCACTCTAATATATTTGTCTGTTTAGAATCAGTTTATTATAGTCTGATCAACTTTAGTGCACTTGGTTCGCTCTTGATATTACTATTTTATGGACTGAAAAATAGTTAACTTAATATTTTACACCAATATATATACTTGCCCTCTTGACAACGTATACGTATTCGAGTTGAGTTAGAGTCCGTTTGATATGTAGCTGGCCATTGTTGTCAGTCCCTAGAACATGAATATTGGAGAGCGGGGGGCAAAAAAGCCAGCTACGTATACCAGAGTACTCTAGTACCTAAAGATACGGTCACGACTGTGAATAGACATGGGCGGTTAATACTACAAACCATCAGTCAACCTAAGTCAAGCAATCCTAGTGTCTTAATCACAAGCAAGAATCCACAATATACAAAAAAATATGATCATCTGAAGAAAAATAGTAAAGCATCCCAAACCATATATACATAGCTGATCATGAAGCTAGTAATACAAAATAGAGAACTAGCAAGAGTATAAGTCACACATTTTCAACTCTAGCTATAGTCTAGAATATGCTAATCATGCCATGCCCAATATACGAAGTTTTAATTCTAAAACACGAGCTAATAGTTGCTCGGGGCTAAACACCACAAAAGAATATGTACAATAAGTAGGAGAACAAGATAGAAACCCACTCAATCGGTCTGGTGCTCCGCATGGTCACCATTCCTTGGAAAAGACGGATGATCCTCTGGCTCTATTACCGGATATGGCTAAGCAAAACTAATGGGGTCAGAAACCAAATAGCAAGTACCACAAACAAGGCCAAACTATGAACTAAAATCAGCAATACAACATAGAGCAACAATATCCTAAGCAACATGTAACTACCAGGTATAATATAAAGTGCACCAGGAAACAAGAAAATAAAAAGAGAAAACATGTAAAGAAAACTGTGCAGGTGACATGTACGGGATGATGCTAGGGGAACATATATGGGATCATGCAAGGAAAACTTAAGCATATAAGTAAACTGGAAGAGAAAAGTAACGAGAAAAGAAGTAGTACAATACTGGGATCATGGCATGGAAAGTATGTAAGAACAGTATATATAAATTAAGATGGTATACAAGACAATAGACAGGAGTGCACCACGCCGGTTCACTATCAGGCAATCAAGGCAATATATGATAAGAAAATAAATGGACTCCATCCATCAATCACAGCCAAGCAAGTACGGCTTACTACGTTAGCTAACTAGGGTTATCACAAGTCCTAATTATTAACAAATACAATTTAGAATTTTTGTACGGATGCATGCCCTACAGACTATCCAAGCTACCCAAACGTTGGATGACAAAAAAAGTAAATAATAGTGGATACACCACCCCCAGGAGAGACGTGCACCTAATTTAAGTCACACAAGGGTAAACCTGAGTAAGTCAATATAGTATGCCCCACACGATGGTGAGCTAAAAATGTGCACTACTCGACGACATGCTACAAGTCCATCTAGCAGTAAAATGTTATCAGGGCACGAGACTGCATGCAACCAGGAGATCCTTCCCCAATTCTCTAATCATTTAAGCTAGTTATTAACCTTCGCAGTTTGTTACAGGATTTCGAGTGTGGTATTTCGCATAATCCATCCTAAATATGATGCTCCCCGCAGGGATGAATTGGACAAGACAATATTTTGACAACCACAAGCACAAGACTATACGAGAATACAACCAAATGATTATAGGTATGACAAGCATGCGCTATAACAAGCCATAACAAGATTGTACGAGGTGTGTGTATAATGGGTAGGTGGTCCAAACTATACCTGTACTGGTACCAGACAAATGTATAATGGGTAGGTGTCCCCAAAACTATACACGACAGATGTAGAATGTATTAGTAGCCCCAAAACTATACATGATGTCAAGCCAAGAATGGTACAAAGCAATGAACAAAAGTGCACCATGATGAGTCATAATCATGAATATACAAGACAAATTTATAATGGGTAGGTGTCCCCAAAACTATATAGGCCAGTTGTATAATGGGTAAGTGGCCCCAAAACCATACATAATGTCAAGCCAAGACTGGATATAATGGGTACGTGGCCCAAACTATACGTTAAGCCGGGACGGGTCCGGTAAACATAATAGACAAGTGGAGCCGGGAAAAACAAGAAAATATATGCATGCAATATGCGCATAAGCGCCAATCGAAAAGCAGTGAAAAGTACAATAAAAAAATAAAACACACGCAAAAGAGTACATGACCGGTATACCGTCGGTATACTACAGTTTATCGTTGGTATGCCGTCCAAGGCAAATCTAGAAAGACAAGAAGAACAATTCAGGGAAATTGGTATACTGTCAATAAACTCTAGTATACCATATGTATGTCGATCTAGAAATAGAAAAAGTACAACAAGTTTTGGATTCCAACAAATTGGTATATAATTGGTATACTACAGTATACCGTCGATATGTCGGTCCAAGTCACAACAGGTTTCTAGGATACCAAGTCAGGCCAAAATGGTATACCATTGGTATACACGTGTATATCGTCGGCATGCCGGTTCCTATAGGAAATTTTAGAGAAAGTCTAGTCATGGCGTGTATTTTGGAACCGGAATCAAGTTTCGAAACTTAACAGAAACTGGTCCGGCAAAGTGTCAAGTCTAATGGTAAGCCTCATATAGCATATATACTAAGTCACATGACAATCACTCCGGTTATCGTTTTTGACACCGAGTTATCTAACCAGTAAATATCAGGATTTCTATCGAAAAAGTCAAAACAAGATCAAACCAATTTCTGAAAATAGCCCATGACAAAAATTTACTAGAGAAACATATTTAACAAAACTACTAGCACGAAATTCTAAGCATAAACTACCAAGAAAATAAAAAACTACAACAAGGAAAAGTCGTTCAAAATTTTGGCAAGATGTACTTGCCTTTAGTTAAGCTCACAACCTTAACCTTCAACTCCACCACCAAGAGGGGTTCAAAAACCACACTCTTAGGCCTAAATACTAAGCTCCTATCTCTCATGAGAAAATGATAGAAAATGAAGAAGTGAAGAAATAAAGAAAAGAGTGAGGAGAGAGAAAATTAACTCATATATATAGAAGAGGTGATTTAATCATGACCGTACGATCTGCCTCGTCAGCGATCCAAGTCACGAGATTAAATCGATATCGATTGTATAATAAAAAACCAAGAAACTAATGAATAATAGAAAGTATCAAATACTATTCACAAAAATATCTCAAAATTAAAATAAATATCTATCGAACGGTATATCGCCGGTATGCAGGAGTATACTGCCGTTATGTCGGTCGGGTAGTAAAGTTTCAAATTTGAGAAAATTTTAAGATTCCACGAGATCCAATAAAACACAGTACATATAATATAAAATACGTATCCATATACCAATACAGATACTGTGAGACGAGTCTCACAAATCTTTCCTCCTTAGAAACATTATGTCCTAGGAATATCAATAAGGCTCTAAATCAAACAATAAAATCCAAGAAATATTGCTACCAAGAACTGGAAAGGAAAATTATATAACTATGAAATCCAAACAGGTAAATGGAACTTGGAATATTAAAGCAACTACATGCTACAACAAACAAATAATTACACTCAAACTAGCATAAGATATGGAGGACACGAAATAGCATACCTCCTGAATTGAACAAATAGGGATAATAAGCACGAATATCATCCTTGCGCTCCCACGTCGACTCGCCCAGTACGTGATGACCCCAAGAAACACAAACTAGTCAGATAGTCTAGTTCTTAAAAACCTTCTTCCTCTGGTCCAAAACAGATACGGGCCTCTCCTCATATGATAGGTCGGTACCAACGACCAACTCTGAATGATGTAGGACATGGCTCAGATCTAGAATATACTGACGCAACTAAGATATGCGAAAGACATCATGTACATCGTGAAGCGACGGTGGAAGAAATAGTCTATATGAGACATCTCCTACGCGCTCGAGAATATCGAATGGACCAATAAATCTAGGACTAAGCTTTTCCCGTACTCCTAATCTGATAACTCCATAGGTAGAAAAAATTCTAAGAAATACGTGGTTGTCGACAGAGAACTCAAGATATCGCCGATGCGAATATGCCTAATAACGCTGACGATCCTGATCTACTCTGAGATGTCCTCTAATCTGCCTAACAACCTCAAATGACAGAGATATTATCTCGAGACCAAGCATATGCCTCTCACTAATATCATCCCAAGCTAATGGTGATCTGTATCTCCTACCATACACTGCCTCAAAGGGTACCATCTGAATACTCCTTTAGAAGCTATTATTGTAGGAGAACTCTACTAGATGCAGGTGATTCTCCCAAGAACTACCGAATTCTAGAGTACATGACCGAATCATATCCTCTAAGGTCTGAATCGTATGCTCTGACTGACCATCTATCTATGGATGGTAAGATAAACTGAACCTCAGACGGGTACCTAAACTCTGCTGAAGGCTCTACCAGAAATAGAAAGTAAATATGGAATCCCAGTCTGAGACTATGCTAACTGGCACACCATGAAGTCTGATAATCTGTCTCATATACATCTCGGCAAGCTACTCTGTAGACAGACCAACTCTGAATGGTAGAAAGTGAGCAACCTTCAAAAGTCGATCTACTATTACCTAAATGACATCCCTACCAGTAGGGGATCTAAGAAGATCGATAATGAAGTCCATCGTATTGTGCTCCCATCTCCCTCTAGAATCGACAAAGACTGAAATAACCTGGCTGGTCTCTGATGCTCAGCCTTAACCTGCTGATAGACTAAACACCGAGAGACAAACCGTTTTATGTCCCTCTTTATCCCATTCTAACAGAAGTGTTGACAAATATCATGATACATCTTTATCCCTCCTGGGTGAACTGAATACTAGGAATTATGGTCCAATCCTAAGAGTCCAATCCTCGTAACATAATCTCGTGCAGAATATCTCTACTCGGCACACAATTTTGACTTTCGAACCTGAGAGTACAATCCTCGTGAATTCTCAACTCTGCCCGACATCCTGCCTCAAATTCTGCTCTGAGCCGCTGAATTCTGGTATCACCTACCTGTGTTGCCCTGATCCTCTCAACTATAGTAGACTGGATCTTTAATCCTGCCATCAAGCCCGCATCCCCATGTAACACAACCTCGATGCCCAACTCCTGAAGTTCGTCCAAGATATGTCGCTGCTTTGACAAGAAGTAAGCTAATGCTCTCCAACTCAAAGCGTCTGCAACGACGTTGGCCTTCCTTAGATGATACTGAAGATCAATATCATAATCTTTCAGTAACTCCATCCATCTCCACTTTTATATGTTGAGGTCCCTCTACATGAACACATACCTCAAGCTCTTGTGATCTGTGAAGATCTTTACCCGCTCACCATACAAATAATGCCTCCATAGCTTGAGTACAAACACCACTGCGGCTAACTCAAAATTATGGGTCGGGTAGTTCTTTTCACGGTCTCAAAGTTGCTGAGATGCATAAGCAATAACCCTACCATGCTTTATAAGAATATACCATAGCCCAATGCCTGATGTGTCGTAGTAAACCGTGAACCCATCTGGTCCAAAGGAAAGTGTCAGAATAGGAGCCAAAATCAAACTCTACTTGAGCTTCTCGAAAGAAACTTAACAAGCATCTGACCACTCTAAGAGCACGTCCTTACACGTCAGTCGTGTCAAGGGGGCAAAAATCCTAGAAAAGTCTGCCACAAACTGCCTGTAGTAGCCTGGTAATCCTAAAAAACTGTGCACCTCCGAGACTGTACTAGGTACTGGCCAACTCTCGATAGCCTCCACCTTCTTGGGATCCACCTCTACGCCTCTACCGAAAATGATGTAATCCAAGAATGAGATGCGTGCTAGTCAGAAATCGTACTTGCTGAACCTCGCATATAGCTGATGCTCCCGAAGAGTCTGAAGTACTATGCGAAGATGTCGCTCATGCTCTGCCTCAGTCCGACTATAGACCAGGATATCATTAATAAACAATATCACAAACTGGTCTAGGTGAGGCATGAAGATATGATTTATAAGATCCATGAATAAGGTTGTCGCATTGGTCACTCCAAATGGCATAACAAGAAACTCCCAAGGGCCATAACTAAATCTGAATGTTATCTTAGGTATATCCAGCTCTCTAACTTTGATTTGATGATACCCAGACCGTAAATTGATCTTAGAAAATACAGGTTTCCCACTGAGCTGATCAAATAAGTCATCTATCCTGGGCAAGGGATACTTATTCTTAATGGTCACTGCATTTAAGGTACGAAAATCAACACATAAACACGATGAACCATCCTTCTTTTTAACAAGAATGGGACTCCCCAAGGTGATCCACTAGCACGAATGAATCCCTTGCTCCTCAACTCCTCTATCATCTGGTATAAAATGTTCAACTATGATAGTGACATCCTGTAGACCCTCTATAAAACTGGCCCTGCCCCTGGAATCGGATCGATGTAGAACTCCACGTCTTGAACTGGTGGCATGCCTGGAAGCTCGTTGAGAAACACATCTGAAAACTCGCTGACAACTCTGGAAAACTGTACCTCCTTGTCTACTTCCATCCTCAGGATAACTGACGGAGACTCCACCTCACCTCTAGAGAATAGGAACTCCTCCTTGCCAGGAACACAAAAGATAACCTTGCCAGTATAGCAATATATCATATTCTTTCGAGTATTCAACCAATCCATTCCTATGACTAAATCGTAATTGCCCATAGGAAACTCTATTAGCTCAGTAGAAAACTCTCTACCGTACACTACTACTCGACATAAGACATAAACTCGATCCACTCCCACAAGACCATTACCGGTAAGTATATTCAATCTTACAGGTAAGGACTCGGACTCCAAGCCAAATCGTATCACAAATTATGCAGATATAAAAGAGTGTGATGCGCCAGAATTAAATAAAACTAAAGCTGAATACGAATAAACGAGAATGGTACCGGCAACCACCTCTCTAGCCGCTAGCGACTCCTCGTAAGACATCCATAAAGCCTGTCCTTGCCCTCCTAAGTTAGTCCAACTCGGTCGAAACCAAGGTGGGAAAAAACTGACCGAGCCTACAAAACTCTGCAGCATAGCCGTCGACAGTCCTACCTATCCGCTTGAGGTTGTTAAACCTATGTTGTAAGTCATAACGCGATACCTTGTCATATCGGTTCTGAAACCTCTCGCTGAAGTCCGCCGAAATAATCAATGTTATCAGCGAAACCTCCAGAGTTGCCCACCACTCGCGGGCCAAATCTAGCAATTGTAGCCTAACCACCACCACTCGCTCCCTAGTCGGAACTCCTGCTCCTCGAGTTTGGCCTCAGTATCCTAGAGCCATGCATCAGACACAATCGTATCCTCAATATAGTACAAGTAAGGGGATGAAGACGCCAGGAACTGTTCATAGAATTATAGATTTGAGAACCACCTCGCTCCATAGCCGTTAGGACTGGCTGAGTGAGAATATCACTCTGTCACTGATGAGTGACCATGAAGTCTGTCAAAACGTCCATCAGTGCTCGAACCAAATCTGGCTACTCTGGTGGAACTAGTTGTACTGGTACTACCAGCGGATCAGGCTGAACATGCTGCTCTGCTTTCAGATCTATCCTAGACTCTACTCCTGAATGCTGAGACTGAGCCCCAAGAATTGGATTACTATCAGGATGCTGATCTTCCATCATCTGAGCTAATATGATCTGGTCAGAAGGACCAGGAACAGTGCCCTTAAAATTCAAAGGACACAAGGATTAAAATCGAGGAAAAAGATAGAGCAAGGACGAAAGAAGATGTCAGGTCAAAGATCAGATATGTATGATAGTCCAAAAAAAGATCAAGAAAGAATGATTTTGGATTGAGACATCTATACTGATAACCCTCATATGTCTGAATACCATAACTATATGGGCCACCACTAAAACCCTGTCAGGTCCCAAAACAAGGATACTGGAGGGAGGGGGCCGACAAAGCCAGCTACATATACCAGAGTACTCCAGTACCCCGAGATACGGTCACGATTGTGAACAAACATGGGAGGTTAATACAATAAACCATCAGTCAACCTAATTCAAGTAATCCTAGTATCTCAATCACAAGCAGGAATCCATAATATATAAAGAAATATGATCATCTGAAGCAAAATAGTAAAGCGTCCCAAACTATATATACATAGCTGATCATTAAGATAGAAATACAAAGTGGAGAACTAACAAGTATATAAGTCATACATGATCAACTCTAGCTATAGTCTAGAATATACTAATCATTCCAAGCCTAGTAGGCAATATATCAAGTCCAAAATACAAGCTAATAGGAGCTCGTGGCTAAACACCACAAAAGTATATGTACAATAAGTGGGCGAACAAAATAAAAATCCACTCAATAGGTCTGGTGCTCCATGTGGTCACCATCCTCAGGAAGAGATAGAAGATCCTCTGGCTCTGTTATCGGATGTGTCCAAGCAAAACTAGTGGGGTATGACCCCAAATAACAAGTACCACAAAGGAGGCCAAACTATGAACTAAAACTAGCAATACAACACAGAGCTACAATATCCTAAGCAACATGTAACTATCAGGTACAATATAAAGTGGACCAGAAAACAAAAAAATAAAAACGGAAAAAAAATATAAAGAAAACTTGGCAGGTGACATGTATGGGATCATACAAGGGGAACATATACGTGATTAGTCAAGGTGAACATAAGCATATAAGTAAACTAGAAAAAAAAGTAACGAGAAAAGAACTAGTACAGTGTCGGGATCATAGCAAGGAAAGTATGTAAGAACAGTGCATATAAAGTAAGATGGCATACTAGACATTAGACATGAGTGCACCACGTCGGGTCACTATTAGGCAAGCAAGGCAATATAAGACAAGACAATAAATGGGCTCCATCCATCAATCACGGTCGAGCAAGAAGTACGGCTTGCTACGTTAGCTAACTAGGGTTATTACAAGTCCTATTTACTAACAAATACAATTTAGGATTTTTTTTGTATGGTTGTATGCCCTGTAGACTGTACAAGCTACCCAAACGTCGGACGACAAAAAAGTAAGTAATAGTGGATACACCACCCCCAGGAGAGATATACACATAATTCAAGTCACACAAGGGTAAACCTAAGTAAGTCAATATAGTATGCCCCACATGACAGTGAGATAGAAATGTGCACTACTCGACGGCATGCTACAAGTCCATCTAGTAGTAAAATATTGTCGGGGCATGGAACTACATGCAACCAGGAGATCCTCCCCCAATGCTCTAATCATTTAAGCTAGTTATTAACCTTAGCAGTTTGTTTCAGGATTTCGGATGTGGCATTCCGCAAAATCCAACCTAGACATAATGCTCCCCATAGAGATGAACTATATAATACAATATTTTGACAAGCACAAGCATAAGACTATACGAGAATACAACCAAATGGTTATAGGCATGACTAGCATGCGCTATAATAAGCATCAATAAGATTATACGAGATGGGTGTATAAAGGGTAGGTGGCCCAAACTATATCGGTACTAGTACGAGACAGATGTATATTGGGTAGGTGTCCCCAAAACTATACATGGCAGGTGTATAATGGGTAACTGGCCCCAAAACTATATATGATATCAACTCAAGACTGGTACAAAGAAATGTACAAGAGTGCACCACGATGGGTCACTATCAGGAATATATAAGACAAGTGTATAATGGGTAGGTGTCCCCAAAACTATATACTGCAGGTGAATAATGGGTAAGTGGACCCAAAACTATACATAATGCCATGCCAAGACTGGATAAAATGGGTAGGTGGCCCAAACTATATGTTATGCCTGGACGAGTCGGGTAAACACAATATTCAAGTAGAGCCAGAAAAAATAACAAAATATATACATGCAATATAAGCACAAGCGCTAATCGAAAAGTAGTAAAAAGTATAATTAAAACAAAATACATGCAAACGAGTACATAACCGATATACCATCGTTATACTACAGTATTCCAACGATATACCATCCAAGGAAAATCTAGGAAGACAGAAAGAAAGAGTCAGGGCAATCGGTATACCGTCGGTATGCCGGTCTAGAGATAGCAAAAGCACAACAAGTTCTGGATTCTAACAAATCGGTATATCGTCGGTATACTACAGTATATCGTCCGTATACAGGTCTAGAGCAGGCCGTAGAGATTCTGGATCGAAGAAAAAAGATGCTGAGGAACCAGACCATTTTCTTGATACGCGTCACATGGAGGCATCACTCTCCGGGGGAGTCTACCTGGGAGAGAGAGGCTGAAATGCGAGAGCGTTACCCATATTTGTTTGTGCCTTGAGGTATGTTCTTTCCGGATTATGTTCTATTTTATTTTTTTTGATAGTTTCGTCTTTGAATTTTGAGGATAAAATTATTTTCAGCAGGGTAGACTTGTCACTACCATATTTTCTAGAAAAGAGTATTTTAGTCATTTTATAATTAATTAAATATTGTGCATGTTGTAGATTTATTTATTATATTATTTATTTATTGTTGGATGTTAGTATATTATTTTGGACTTATGTTAGTAGACCTAACTAGTTTAGATTAGATCCATGGACCAATATTTAATTCTAGTTAGAATTGAGTCCAATAAGAAGCCCAATCATTAGGAGGAGGATTAATTAAGTTAAACCAATTAGACTAGAACCTTCCCTCCTTAATTATTTTCTTCATGACAAGCCCCAAGGGGTATTTTAGATATTTCATACTAGCTTGGGGAAGGGGAAAAGGGACTGGCCATAGTATAGATGGAGAAAAAATTCTCTCTCTTCATTTTTTATTTCAAATCTAGATCTAGAATTTTTTCTTCCAAATTTCTTCATTCCCACATCAAATTTTATCCAAATTTCTTCTCAATTCCTTTACTAATCATTATTAGAAGCCATTAGAACAAGGAGAAAGTAAGGATCTACAAGGAGGAAGCAAGGTTCTACAAGGAGGAGCAAGGATCTTCAAGTTGAAGGCTATTTTCACTCAATTTGGAGGTTTTATTGGAAATCTATCTCCCAATATGTACGATTCAGTTTTTCTTCTCTAATTATACTCTAATTATATATTTTAATCATTAAGAACCACCCCATATACTAAGGCTACCCATAGAAATTGGAATTAGATTCATAGGAGGCCTATGGAGAAAGTTATGTGGTATTTTGTGTCAATTTTGGGATAATTCCGAGATTGACATATCTTGTATTTGTCAATAGGTCAATTACACCAAATTGACATATGTTTGGTTGTGTGTGGCTAGTGTCGTGTCCATAATTGGATACGTGTAGGTCGTATTCCAATAATTTGGAGATATAGATTGATTCGGGGTTTTCCTCCGACATTGGGGTTTGAACATGTCACATTTTGACACGGAGACGTAGATGAGTAGTTAGCTCTTCATATTGTTCATAATTATAATTTTAGACTTTCTCATGTCGATTGGAATATATTTGGTTGTGTGGTGGAGCCGTATCGCAAGTGTATCATAGATCTATTATGATACGGGTGCGATGCACTTCACGTGTTTGTTTCTTTATAATTTAATTCAATTGCCTTAATTATAGATATTATAATATTATAATTATAATTATTATGTGAGATATATGTATATATAATTATATGTATGATCAATAATTTTTGTTGATGTGTTGGTGATCATGGGAGAGTAGGAGTTCATTTGCATCTCTAGCATAGTTATATGTATATATATGTATTATGATATTATATATATATATATATATATATATATATATATATATATATATATATGAGATATGTATATGCATAAGCACTAGTTAATATTAGATAGTACTATTTCTAGATTACCTTGAGGTACACTAAGGTAATGAGAGTGGAGATATCTTGGGTACGGGTATTGAATATCCGAAGGGGTATGTTAGTATATAGTTTAGTATAGTATTGTTATAAGTTTAAATATATATTAATACATATTAATGTATAGTGAGGTGTATGGGTAGTAGTTATAAGTTAGATATTGAATTACCTTGAGATACCAAGGTAATGTCAAGGTATTGGGTTTGTACATCAAGATGGGAGCGTAAGTGATGTGATATCGCTTTTGGTTCAAAGCCAAAGTATCCACTTAGCATTAGTTTAGTTAGGAGTATTATATATTGTTATTTGTATACATATTATAATATTTGCATATCTACTAAATTGAGTATCTTATGATACGGTATCTTGTTGGTTTTCTAGTATCCTAGTATAGCTAGTATGACCTAGTTACATAGTGTATGAACCCAATATCCTAGAGATGGACTCATACCACCTAGAAATAGCTAGTTTGACCATTTTGACCTAGAGTTGACCTGGTTTGACTGTTTTGACTTAGAAATAGCTTTATGACCTGTAAGTTGACTAGTTTAACTTATTTTTATTCCAAAATCTTGTATTGATGTAATATTTCATATTAGGTCTTCGAGACACCGAACTGGATATCTTTGATACTGTTCACCGGATTCCAGGCGAGTATATTCTCTGATAGTTTTCCATTTATGGTATCCTCTATGTCTCTTGTATTTATTGTAGATATCCTTAATTTCTTGACACGATGGTTACACGGATTGGTATATCTGGATCTCGTCATTAGATATTATTCCTTGGTATTTATGGCGTATATTGTGTAAGCCTTGTTTCTTGTTCTTCTTGTACATGCACAGACATTGATTCTTGGGAAGACTTGCTAGCTACCCAAAGAATCCTGTGTCATAACGTATGGTTGGATCCACTATACCAGTGGGGGGCAGGGAGTATATAGTGTAGATATATGATTATACCCTCCTTGTTCATGTCTTATTCCTTGAATATTGTTAATCATACACCGAACGTATGATTAACCAAGCCATAATCCTTGTACAAGTTCCCAAGCTGATCACATGTTAAAACTGGTACTCACTCACTTAGTAGTAGTATTTCTTGTTCATTCGTATGATGCTCATTCTTGTATTTATTTCCAGTATTCCTTTATTGCATCTCTTGTACTTGTATATTGTATCTTGTATATTCGCTTTATTTACTGTTACATAGTTTATATCATTTATTAGAACTGATGTTAGAGATGTACTTTGCTCCTTTCTTGACTGGATATATTTTTCCCAGATAACACTAAGGAGTGGTAGCCTACTCACTATGGGCCTCAGGATGTCGTAGGCTTAGAGCCAGCAACCTTGGCTCAGGAGGGTCTCATCCCGACTGAGATAGATGACCCAGGACTCGTATCACAGTAGTTAGATTCTTTGTACTAGATTTGTCTTCAGCTTTGTTATTAGTATTTCTTTGATATGACTCAATGGATATTATTTGTCTTGTGAGCTGTATTGTGACTCTTCTGTTCCTTATATCTTATTCGTGCGATTGTTCCATCTTATAGATCTGTAATTTGAGTATTTATATTTTATTATTATATCTTGATTGCTAGATAGATAGTATACCCAAACAACGTTCTACCGTCGATGCTGCAGCGTAGACTGGGCGTTGTTCACTACTCGTACCCCTACATCGGGTGCGGGTCATGACAATGGTACCTGTCAATCATCTTAACTCTAAATGGAGGAACAATGTGGTATCATATAAGTGTAAACTATACTCAATCATAATGCAAACTAGGAAAGATGAAGCACCAGATGGAATAACGAAAGAAAGAGTCACAATACATCCACAAGATTAAAAAATATATACATGCCAAAAAGCTCAATAAAATAATAGAAACCTTCTCAAGCTCTGGTACTAAGTTCTCATGCTCTAAATGAGTATCCTCTAAAGGAACACCGTCCTACGGTCTATAGTATGTAGGACACTAGTCTACGAGCCAATCATCTAAAAAATATATTCAGTCAAGATTGGAGCGAAGTACATACCTCTGAAAGCAGTTTCAAATACATAATCGAGCATATATAACAGATAATAGAAAATAATACAAGATAACTAAACAACAGAATAAAATGAACTAGAGTGAACAGGTAATGTACTGGAATGAAGAACATACAATAGAATATCTGTAATATAATGGAAATAACTGAAATCTAACTAATGTGCCATGGAATACAAGTTCCACTACCAGAATAATTCAAAGTAGCGACGCTTGAAAACGTCGCTAAATGGCCTAAAAATGTTGCTAAAAAATTTATGACATAATTAGCGACATTTTAATGAAGTCGCATTTAAGCTAGTCGTTGATAGGTATTACGTCGCAAAACGTCGCTATAGCGACGTATTTGCGTCGCCAATATTTTTCTTTTTAGCGACGTTTAACGACTCAACGTCGATAATCTAGCGACGTATTTTGTTTCGCTAAACGTCGATAATTTAGCGACGTATTCAGCGACGTATAAAAACATCGCTAAACGACGCTAAACGTCGCTAAATTTTTAGTGAAAAATAAAAAAATGTTAAAAATTACCAATCTTCCTGTAGTTTATGCAGTTTATGAATTTCTAATTTATATATATAGACCCGGAGCAACCCTTCACTGAATTTTCTGGGTTCGTCGACCCCTTCGGTGGAACACTCAACACCGGTAAATTAACATATATTTAATTTGAATAAAAAATACACAAACTTATAATAGTTCATAAAAATAGACAGACCCAGAGCAACCCTCCATTGAATTTTCTGCGTACGAAATATCACAAAAGTATATGAAATATCACAGTCACACAATACACACAAAACAAAAGTATCACAGTTACACATAAAGTACAATATAAAAGTATCATAGTCACACAATAACCACAATAAAAGTATATAAAATATCACAGTCTCAATCTCGAGGATATCCAATACGCTGGGGAAGATACCAGTCCCTCAGATACATCGCATAAACAACATCTAGGTGATCAATCTCCGATATAGGTGCTGGGTGACTGGAATACCCCCTCTGAGCTGGTGCCTACCCAATAGTAGGAGGCACCACTTCCTCCATAACAACCGCTTCCAATTTAACAGTAGGTGGTATCTCTTCCTTCTTAACATTCACTTCCTCCTTAACGCATTGAGGTATCACTTCCTCCTTAACAGTAGGAGGTGCCTCTTCCTCCTTAACATTTACTTCCTCCTTAACAGTAGGAGGTATCACTTCCTCCTTCACAGTAGGATGTGTCTCTCTCAAGCGACGTGCACGTGCTCGGGTCATAGGTGCCATCTGGTAAGATAGATGGAAACAAAAAATATATTCATAATAGATATAAATATATTGTCTAATATTAAATATTATATAAATTTTAGAGACGTGAATGACACTTTCATCTAGCAGAATGGTAGTTACGGAGAAAAAAAAAGACGACGAAAAACTTGAGCGTCCCAATATCTTATTTCGAAGTTGAGTATAGTTAGTTTTAGCTGACCTAAACTTTAAGGAGGTTCCGTGAAACTTAACCAATTAATAAAAACCAGATGGTGGTTCAATTATAACTTAGCACTAAGATTACCAACCTACTTTCAGTAAATACAGTAACAAATTCAATAAAATACTGGTAACTACACTGATTTCAACAATCTATACCAATTTCAACAATTTATATATTCAGTTACAGGTTACTTTACTAACTATAAAAAAATAACATAGTAAATAAAATTCAATATTCAATCTAAGCAATGCACCAACAAACAAGGCATAAAATGGTAATGAACAATAGTACTTCTCACACCAACAACCTATCTTTGCAAACTAAAAAAATTAGTAAATTGCCAATCAATAGACCAAGCTCAATAATTTTCAGCTCACAACAAGCTTAGACAGAATTTTCAGTACCTACAATTGACACTGAAAATATTGTTAAGCTCCAGTCTGATGGACATCACGATGTCTACATGGTTTGGAATCCAGGTATATGTGTAGAGATCTCAATAATTAACTCAATTGGTATATGTGTAGATGAAGCCTTACGACATGCTCCTGATCCTCCTTCAAATGCTACACCTGTTGAAGCTGCCATGGTGTTATATTTTAGGAATCAAGTCCTTGTATTTCCTGTCACTCTTCCTGCTATGGAGATGACCAAAGGGTTTGACACCAACTACCTCCTTCAAATTCAATATTTCCTGTCACTTACCTACTTTCAACAAGTTAACCTTGGCCTATTACAGAAAGCATAGACTAGTGAAGGATTATAATGTTGTATTAGATTTGAAGCTCAAATGTGATGCTTTAAGGCGTGTATGGGATCCAGGAATCGAAGTTATTTTTTTCCTTGACCTTGAGTCAAGGTCAATTTAAAGGGGTGGGTATTGATAAGAACCCAACTAGCATACATTGGCTTACATTTGCATAAGTCTAAATAGCTTATATTAGCTCAGTGGGATGGCTGAACACTAGAGTATTAGAGTTGGCTCAGTAGGGATAAGGCTCAGTACTATAGCAATACTCAAGCTACAAAGGAAGTCCACTCAATAACAGAGTCTCGACTTAGTAGCAGAGTCTCTCCTCAACTTCATTGCTATGTCAGCCACTCTTCATCGTCATCACCGGAGTAGGCCTTCGGAGTTACGGTTAGGGTTAGGGTTTATACCCTCTTTGAAGCCGGAGTAGGCTACCGGATTTACGATTAGGGTTAGGGTTTATACCCTCTTTGACGTCGGAGTAGGTCGCCGGAGTTAGGGTTTACACCCTTTGAGAGAGAGAGAGAGATCGGGTTACGGTTAGGGTTAGGGTTTATACCCTCTGTGACACCAGAGTAGGCCGCTGGAGTTAGGGTTTACACCCTCTGAGAGAGATAGAGCAAGAGAGAGAGAGAGAGAGAGAGAGTTAGGGTTTACCTAGAGGAGGAGGAGAAGGAGGAGGAGGGGGACGCCGGAGTAGGCCGCTGCACTTGACTGCCGGAGGGTGCACTTTGCCGTAGGGGGGAAAGAGGGGGAGTTTTTGAAAAATTAGAGAAAGTTTTTGACAGAAGGGAGGAATCGAAACCTATATTAAAATTTTAGTGATATTTAGCGACGTCAACTTATAACGTCACTAATAAAAATATTTTGCGATGTCTTTGACGTCGCAAATCACGTCGCTAAAAATCAAAAATTACTAACGTCGCTAAACGTCGCTAAATTTAAAAACTCAGCAACGTTTAGCGACTTTAAATAATCTTATAGCGACAATTCTTTAAAAAACTGAATTATAGTTGCTAAAACATCGTTATATGTCGCCAACAACGACTTATAACGACGTTTATTTGTGGAGTCGCTGAAATCTTCAATATTAGCGACGTTTTACTTTGACGTCGCTAAAAACGTCGCTATTCCATCATATTCTGGTAGTGTTCATTATGTGATCGGTTTAGGTTGAACACGAATACAATATGGTAACTCGATTACAAGTGTAGTATATAATCGACATGTACATGAATACACTGGGGCTTGATCACATAATCAACTCCTACTCCCCCATCCCCAACCAATACCAATGGATCTAATCACGACATGTTACGAACACGAATATGGGCACACTGAACACGAACAGTGTATGTACACGAATATAAGCACACTGAACACGAGTAGTGTATGAACACGAAATACACTAAATCAATACCCGATACACACGATAAAATACATGTGACAGAGTACCCGCTGAACACGATAAGGGATAACATCTCCTGACAGGATCCATGTAGTATCATTCCTTGAAACCACTATGTCAGAATCAAGTATACACTTTTAGAACATGCGATATATACACTATCATGAAATAAAAACTAACAGAGAAATGTACTCTCCTGAGGTCCTGAGCAAGGTGTGTCTCTCGATGACCAAGCTGGTGTCACACAGACCTATATATGGTATATTGCATCAATACAAGTTTTTTGGAATGAAAATAAGTTAAACTAGTTCAATTCTATGTCATACAGCCATTTCTAAGTCCAAATAGTCAAATTAGATCAACTCTAGGTCAAACTTGGTCAAACTAGCTAATTTTAGGTTGTATGAGTCCATCTCTCGGATATTAGGTCCATACACTATGTAACTAGGTTATACTAGCTATACTAGGATACTAGGAAACCAACACAAAATTGTATCATAAGATACGCAAGTTATTAGATATGGAAATACTATAATATATATACAAGACAAAATATATAATACTCCTAGACAAACTAATGCTAAGTAGATACCTTGGTTTTGAACCAAATACGGTATCACACCACCTACATAACTATCTTGATATACAAACTCAACATCTTGAGTATAAACCAATACCTTGACATTACCTTGGTATCACAAGGTAATATAATATCTAACATTAACTAACTAACCAACACCTCATCGGATATTCAATACCTATACCCAAGATACCTCAACTCTCATTACCTTGGTGTAACAAGGTAAACTAGAAATAATACTAACCAATGCTAACTAGTGCTTATATATATATATATATATATATATATATATATATATATATATATATATATATATATATATAAACTTAACTTACTAACAATATATATATATATATATATATATATATATATATATATATATATATATATATCATATATATAAACTTAACTTACTAACAATATATATACATAACTAACTTAGCTTATTAACTAGCTTACTAACTTATCTATTGCTACTTCTTCTGCTTATCGCTGGTGCTGCTTATTGCTTTCTGCTACTGCTGCAGCTTATTGCTTTTTGCTGATGCTGCTTATCGCTGCTGCTGTTGTAGCTTATTGCTTCTGCTTGCTGATACTGCATCTTACTGCTTCTGCTAGCTGCTGCAACTTACTGCTTCTGCTTTTGCTGCTACTTCTTGCTGCTTTTGCTGCTACTTCCTGCTGCTTTTGCTGTAGCTTATCCGGCTTGCTTCCTGCTGCTTTTTGGCCTATAATTTCCCCCTCTAGCTCACATGCACACATCAAATACACACATACACTCGCTCACATATTTATACATAACTCACATATCTACACACACATATATATATACACACATGTATATAGATCATATATATATATGTTACCACCTATATATATATATATATATATATATATATATATATATATATATATATATATATATATATACATGCATGTTACTACATACCCACACTAATGATGCCCATGTACTCTCCTATTCTCCCATGGCAACCAACACATCAAAATAAAATATAGAACATACACATAATTATATATATACATATATATCATATAACAATTATAATTATAATACTCTAATAGCTATAACCAAGGTAAATTGAATTAAAATGCTAGAAAACAAATACGTGGAGTGCACCACACCCGTATTACACTCAATCTATGATACGCTTGCGATACGGCTCCACCATAAAACCAAACGTACCCCGAAGGATACGAGCAAGTCTAAAATCATAATTAGAAGTAACACAAAGTATTAGCTACTTGTCTACTTGTCCGTGTCAAAATATGACATGCTCAAACCCCCCGTGTTGGAAGAAAACCCCAAAATCAACCCGTATCGCCAAATTATCGGGATACGGCCTATACGTATCTAATTGTGGATACGACACTAGTCACACACAATCAAACACATATCAATTTGGTCTAATTGACCTATTGACAAACACAAGATGTGCCAATCTCAGAATTTTCCTAAAATTGATACAAAATACCATATAACTTTCTCCATAGGCCTCGTATGAACCTAATTCCAATTTTTATGGGTAGCCTTAGTATATGGGAGGGTTTCTAATGATTAAATTACAGATTTAGAGTCTAGTTAGAGAAGGAAAAATGAATTATACCTATTGGGAGATGGATTCTCAATAAAATCTCCAAATTGAGTGTCAAGAGCCTTCAACTTGTAGATCCTTGCTCCTCCTTGTAGATCCTTGCTTTCTTCTTATAGATCCTTGCTTTCTCCTTATTCTAATAGCCTCCAATAAATAATAGGAAAAAAATTGGAAAAAAAATTTGTGTAGAAATTGGTGTAGGAATGAAGGAATTTGGAAGAGAGAAAATTCTAGATCTAGATTTGGAATAAAAAATGAAGAGAGGGAGTCTCTCTCCATTCTTATGGTGGCCGGCCTCTACCCCCTCCTCCAAGCTACTATAAAATGTTCATAATATCCCTTGGGGCTTGTCATGAAAAAATTAATTAAGGAGGGAAGGTTCTAGCCTAATTGGTTTAATTAATTAATTCATCCTCCTACTGAATGAGTTTACTTTTAGGCTCAATTCTAAGTAGAATTAAATTTTGGTCCATAGATCTAATCTAAACTAGTTAGGTTCACTAACACATCCAAAATAAAATATAACATCAAACAATAAATAAATAATACAATAATAAATATTTACAACATGCACAATATTTAATATTATATTTCTAAAAATAAATACCCATGCCAAATTATCAAACTACCCCTAGTTGGAAAAGTGAGGGTGACAAGTAATAACAGAACCCCTATACTTGCACTATAACCTCTGCCTAAAGGTTGCAGGCTAACGCCCCTCCCTAGCAACTGAGTTTTCCTTCACTAATATTAATATATTCGCATACCAACTACTCACACCCTCCACACTCTCCATTGTAACACAAACACAAAACCACTCTCCACAACCCATCACCATCCAACACAACACAGAATACTCCCTGCACTCTATACTAAAATCACACACACACACACACACACACACACACACACACACACACACGCACAGTGCACAATAACTCACACACACAATGAACTCACAATGAAACACACATACAATATATATTTATATATATGATACTAGACATAATGAATGCAATATACTAATGCATATGAAATTAATACTCAATTAGACACTCTCATATACCTATACTATTCTAACAAACACTTGGTGTACATCAAGCCACACATGGGTATCACACCATGATACTCATGTGATACTTAAAATACTCCCAAACACAACCAAATCCTCTCATGACATACCTAAAATGCCAATGAGCAATATAAAATAGTGACGAATGACCCATTAGGCATTTTATTAAATACTTAGTATGCCACCTCAGAGTTTTCTCTAGATGAACCCAAAACCTAATGTAACTTTCTCCGTAGGCCTCCTATGAATTTAGTTCTTTTTCTATGGGTAGCCTTAAACCAAGGGAGGGCTCCTATGGATTTATTAACCATTAAAATCTGAAATGACAAGGGTAAATATGGTTTTTATCTATTGGGAGATGGATTTCCAATATGGATCCTCCAATGAGCACAAGAGTGATGAATAAGCACCAATCTCTAGCCAAGCTACTCTTTCTCAAGTTTTTTGCAACCTTCAAGCTTCTAGGTCTCCTTGGGGATGAAAATTAGAGAGATTAAGATTGATTTGGAGGAATTTGGTGGAGGAAAGAAAGCTTGGAGGGAAGAACTCAACTTACGGTTTCTTAATAAACAACTAATGAAGAAGAAGGGGGCTTCCTCTTCTTAAATAGGGCTAGCCACATATAGTTTAGTGTTGGTCTATGCAAGATGTCCAAAATATCCTCCAAGAGTTGTCATAAAGAGTTTAGCTAATGAGGGTTTAACTAATAAATGTTCTAATATTAAATAAATGAGGATTCTATTCATTCCCTCTATTTTAACTAATTAACCAAGACTAATTTATTAGGTTACTCTATTGGTCATGACGAGTCTAGTTGGGTTCAAGTCTAGTTGGATTCATTAGCAACTAGTCTAACTAAGGAGATAATCATGCACCATCCTCTATATTAATTAATTATATAAAAACAACCTTACAATTATTATTTAAAATTTATAAATACATTACCAATGACATAAATACCCCTATCCTGAAAAGTAATGGTTACAATCCTACCCCCGTTAAAAATATTTTTGCTTTGAAATTTAAGGATGGTGTATCTCTTCTAGGTCAAACCCTCAACCCATCTAAAATCATACAAGTATGTAATTTAAAGAAATCACTAATTATCATCGCATGCATGGTTATGGCCTCTGTCTGTCATGATATTGCAGTCTCTGTCAGGGTATACTACTAATTATGCTAACTATATAGCACAAGCTTCTATAAGGTACTAAGAAATCAATCCAATCAAATGGATAAAAAGTGAGAGGAAGAAGGAACAGAACTTGCTAACACATCATCTGTAGCGTCGGCCTCCTCGACCGTCATCATAAATGCCATGTCCTGCTGGGGTGGCTCCCTCTGCTGGTGCTAGGCCATCTGGGGTGCCACAGGTGGCCTAACTCCACCTCTCTGCCCTTGGTCTTCATATTAGCCTGGACGATGAAAGGTCAAGAGACAATCCTTTACTAGATGCTCCGTTGATCCAGAATGCAAGCACGCTCCTAGCCTCTTCCTGCACACCTCCCAAGTGTGCCTAGTCTTCCTGCAATAGGTGCATTAAGGAGCCTGTTGCAGCTGTCTCTGAGGCTGTTATGGCACCTATTGTACCTGAGATTAAACTGGAGCACGAATCGATGCCTGAAACTACTGAGGTTGAAATACCCTCGGCTGCTAGAAATGGAGCCGTTTAGCTAGACCTGTGCTACTGGTGCCAATTATCTTCCAGTCCCTCTTGGGCCTCAAACTCAGGTCCCTTTCGACCTTGCGGGCCTCCGCAAGAATCGTCGCGTATATCTCATGGCTCGAACAAATAAGGGCTTTCACTTTCCTGTTTAAGCCCTCCTTGAAATGGCTCGCCCTGTCCTCCGGATCTCCTACCATGTTCCTTGCAAACCTGCTCAGCCTGTCGAACTCTGCGGTGTACTCCTCTACCGACATGCCCTCCTTTTGGAGGTTCTGAAACTATCAGTCCAGGTTGAGTTTTTTCGTGCGCGGAAAGAACTTCCTATTAAACAGGTCCTTGAAGCCATCTCATGTCAACCCTGGATCAGAAATCTGTGGTTTATTCCGAAACTAAGTGCTAGCAATATCTGACATCTATAATCTAGTCGCCTCTATCCTCAGGTCCTCGGCAAGGCGGGACAAGTGCATAATATGCTCGAGGTGCTTGAGCCAATCGTCAGTGTAGATAATACCCTCCCTCCCCTTGAAGTCGCGGGGATCCAACTTCTTGAAATCCAGTATGTTGTCCAGTCTGGGCTGAACATCCTATGGCTGGGATAACACCACATTCTCCACTGCAGCCAATACAACTTGGTGGGCATTCTCAATGCCCTATCATAGTACATCCGCATGTCTCTGTTGTGCTACCACCATCTCTCAGAATATGGCAAACATTTGTGCCCCGTTAGCTGGCACTGGTGGCGGGGGTGGAAGTCCCTCTGAACCTGCTGAAGCAGCCCTCTGAATTACTGGAGGAGAAGAAGGATAACCCTCCGCAGCGGCTGGAACAATCCTCTAAACATGTGGGGGAGGAAGGCCCCAAAAAATAGCTGAGGCCCCCACCTAAACTGGGGAGGTAGCCCTCCAAACTAGTGGAGGTGGAAGAGTGTATGTTGCTGCTCAGACAGGTGGTCGAGAAGTCGCAGACCTCTCCGAAGATGCTGCTGAATGTTGTGACCTGGTCTTTGGCGGCATACTGAAGATAGATTAAAACGAAGGAATCAATATTGTGCAATATATGATATCATCAAAGAAGGACATTAATATTTCAAAGAAAGGAATATTCATAATGATAAGAACATCAAGAATCAATAGATTAAAAATGTTCCTAGTTGTGATTGATTATTCTTTCTCTCATCCTAGTACCCTATATCCTATCCTATCCTATCTTATCATATCCTATCATAAGCTCGCAGTAGCACAACTAAGTCATTGCACTACCACGATATCACACTAGTTTTGAAGCCTGACCTGCATGGGCCACTACAAAAATGTGTCACGATCCGCACCCGATGAAGGGGCACGAGTACGTGGGTACCTCCAACCTACGTCGCAGCATCGGTGGTAGAACACTATCTAGGTTATTACTAACTAACTAGTATCTCACACATCATATATAATCTGTCAATAATATCGTAACTCCAAGAAGGAGGACAATATGATTATAATGGTATGATAAATACTTAATCAAAATCTAAGCACGATAAGATATTAAAGAAGTCTAACATAACTATGAACTTTAAACATTAACAACATCCAATAATATCAAAAATAACCAAGTTTCAAATGTAAGCCGAAAACAAATTCGGTACCAAAATGTTAATAAAAACTAACTATTATAACTAGTGATTTTGGCTAGACCTCCCGCCAATCACTCCTGAGTCTCAGGGCCCATGGTTGTTATCCCCTCCTGTGGTCCATAGTACGTAAGACACCAGTCCTCTAAGTCATCATCTGAAAAATATATCCAGTCATAATGGAATGAGTACAACCCAATAGCAGTTCAAATTAATTGACAAAGACTATAAAATATTAAAATAGAGGATGCTATACACAATAGGGAAAACAATAAACTGATGCAATGTCAATTAGTAAAGAGAAACAGGCAATGTAAGCAAAAGGGTATAGCCAGTACATATATGAGATGAAAGAGAAAAGAACTATAATACCATGTGCAAGGCAATATAATCTATGAACATAACAATATAAACTACAACTACACTAAGTATTTTGAAATACTAAATAGATATGTGATCAGCTTGGGAGATTCAATGATTTACACTAAGGAAAACTAGCTCAACCATACGTGAAGTGTATGATTGGCTAGTAGCCAATGATTTACACTACTTGTCAATAGTTCTTGATCACATATCTAGATAGTACTTTCCCTACCCCGACTGACACGATGGATCCAACTATGACACGTTACTATCCAGTGTATCCAATGTTAACCAATATTATCTATTGTTATCCAATATCAAACAAGGAGCAGTATTCGATACCATTGTGATGAGTCAAGGTAACATCTCATGACTGAAGATCCAATGTCAATACCAATCTGCGTACCATAGTATCGAGAATCAGATGTAACATTTCCAAATACTAGAAATATAGTAATTATCAAATAAGAGAAACTACCAAGAATATACTCGCCTGTGTTCCAGAGCAAATAATGTGAATCAATATCTGAACTGGTGTTACACAGACCTATATATGAATTTCCATGTCATAAAAATATTTTTTAATGAAAATATACATAGCTAGGTTGAAACTAGGTTTTAGGTCAATTCTTAATTTCTAAGAATGATAAGTATCATATTATATGTTTATAGCTATCCAACCCCTATGTATAATATCACAGTTATCTTAATACCTTAATCAATATCTTAAAACTTAGACAATACCTTATATATATATATATATATATATATATATATATATATATATATATATATATATCATTATCTTAGTATCTATGATGCCCAAAACACAATACCCAAAATACTAGCTCTCCTCTAGCTCCCAAACACACTTACCTACAATCACCCTAGTTAAAACACATAATATGGTACCCACCCTTCCGAAAAAAATTCTCCATAACACTCCCTTTTACCTAGATACACTTACCTGCCATGTTTCACAAAATACACTAACTTATTGCACTCACTGAACATTAGAGCAACAATGTGCACATGATTGTACAGTACCTAACCAACATGTTGAACACCCCTAACTGCCAACCAACACCATTAGACTCTAATTACTGACACTTGGTATTTAAATACCTTAGATACCCTATATCACCGAATACAAATGACACAACTGATACACATTGGCAATCATATACTTCACATAACACACTCATCCCTTCCCGAGTATTGTTATTGCTTGCAATACTGAGTCTTGCACTTATGCATTTGATGTGCTCTCACATATGATACACTACACATGACACACAACTCATGTTCACACATCCTAATACTCAACTAATACATACCTACACTCTTGTAGCATACTGAATGCAACCAAGCTCACCCCTTACTTGATTGTGCAACCTTGCACAAGCCACTACTGCTTACTAGAGACCTGGCAATAATGCCCAGGTCTGAAATAAGCCACTTGGATGCACTCATCATAACTTACCCGAGCCCCTCTACTCTATTGCCAATGCTACTATTGTTGTTACTTTTATAAATTCCTACTGCTACCACTCGAGCACCACATAATCTCCTCCTTAGTTCACTCGTAGATTTCTTCTACACCCAAGTACCCCATTGATACATAGATACTGTTCTACTATGGATACCAAAGTACCTCTAATATGCACACTGCAGTATGGACTACTGAATACTCTAATATTGCTGCCACTGCATATCTCACTACTTTGGCAATGTTGTGTGCACTCAGTCCTAAGATGGACCCTAACCCGATACTCACTACAATGATCTGCATTAATCCACTACAGTCCTTGCAGTTTCCACCATGGGAACTGATTGCTGCCACACACCATTCTCATTATCACAGCATCAAATTCCAACCCTCATCAAATTCCAACTGCCTGCATCCTTGGTTGGTGCCCGACTGCCCACCTATGCCAGCACACACTACACAACCTGGACCAGAGCACCACAACAAGTGCATAGCCAACTGATATCATCTGATACACCACAAACTAACCCCCCTAACCCTAAACTAACATTAAACCAAACCCCAATATCCTAACTAACCTGCAGTCCACTTGGACTGAACCACCAACGCTGCAACTGGAATGAACCCAATATGCAGTTAACACTCTATACCCCCTTGCTTGTGTTTGACACCTCACACACTGAATCCCTAATCCTTGTTCCTTGGCCCACCCGACCCTACCTGAATACAATATTGCACATAAGGCATACACACAACACACTAGTACCTAAAATGGAACTTACAACACACTCATTTTGTACTTGCTTGGAACTGACGGTGGCTTACAGACCGAAAACTTGGCAATAAAACTCAGATTTCTTACTCAAACAATGCACCAATGTGCATTATTTCACACTCCTAGTTATAAATTAACACCCATACTTGCACTACAACCTCTGCCTAAAGGTTGCAAGCTAACACCCCTCCTTACCAACTTAGTTTTCCTTCACTGATATTAACATATTCTCATACCAACCGCTCACACCATCCACACTCCATTGTAACACAGACACAAAGCCACTCTCCACAACCCATCGCCATCCCATACAACACAGAATACTCCCTGCACTCTACACTAAAATCAAATACACACACACACACTACATGTTGTGCACATCACAGTTCACAGCAACTCACACACACAGTGAGCTCACAATGAAACACACACACACACACACACACACACACACTAAATATTCATATGTATAAAAATATATATATATATATATACATTCAAATGATACTAGATATAATAAATACAATATACCAATGTATATGAAACTAGTACTCAATTAGACACTCATATATACCTATAAAATTCTAACAAATACTTGGTGTGCATCAAGCCACACATGGGTATCACACCATGATACTCATGTGATACACACTCAAAATACTCCCAAACACAATCAAATTATCATGACACACCTAAAATACCAATGAGAAATATAAAATAGTTAAGAATGACCCATTAGGCATTTTATCAAACACTTGGTCTACCACCTCGGAGTTTTCTCTAAATGGACACAAAACCTAATTTAACTTCCTCCGTAGGCCTCCTATGGACCTAGTTCTTTTTCCTATGAGTAGTCTTAAACCAAGGGAGGGTTTTTATGTGTTTATTAACCATTATAATCTGAAATAATAAGGAGAAATAGGGATTTTACCTATTGGAAGATGGGTTTCCAATGTGGTTCCTCTAATGAGCACAAGAGTGAGGAATGAGCACCAATCTCTAGCCAAGCTCCTCTTTCTCAAGCTTCATGCAACTTTCAAGCTTCTAGATCTCCATGGGGGTGAAAATGAGAGAGATTGTGATTAATTTGGAAAAAATTGGTGGAGGAAAGAAAGTTTGGAGGGAAGAACTCAACTTAGGGTTTCTTCATGAACAACTAATGAAGAAGAGGGAGGACTCCATCTTACTAAATAGGCTAACCACATGTAGGTTGGGGTTGGTCTATGCAAGATGTCCAAAATGCCCTCCAAGGGTTGTCATAAAGAGTTTAGCTAATGAGGGTTTAACTAACGAAGGTTCTAATATTAAATAAATGAGGATTCTATTCATTCCTTCTATTTTAACTAATTAACCAAGACTAATTTATTATGTTACTATATTGGTCATGATGAGCCTAGTTGGGTTAAAGTCTAGTTGGGTTCATTAGCAACTAGTCTAACTAAGGATCCAATCATGCACCATCCTCTATATTAATTAATTATATAAAAATAATCATACCAATTATTATTTAAAATTAATAAATATAATACCAGTGACATAAATACCCCTATCCTGAAAAGTGATGGTTACAGACTAGAAAACTATCTTGTATTCAAAACCATTTCTGGTTGGGGGGGTCGATCAATCCAACCAAAATGCATTTCAGAAATTGGAAGTTGTTCAGTCTACCTAAATCTCGATTGGGAGGGGCTAGGTATAAGGTATCTTGAGATTGTTAACCAAGCATTAATTACCAAGATGTCCCAGAGGTTCATTACCACTCCAAATGTATAATGGGTTAAGTTATCGAGAAGTAAATATCTCAAAAATTACAATTTTTGGACTACTACACCAACGAAAGCTTCTACGAAATACCTGGTGTAGAAGCATAAAAAATCTAAGAAGCCTCTATGCGCCTCGGTCCACATGCATCAAAGGCTCAACATGCGTTAAAGGTCAAAATGATGCATGATCCTCCGGGCACATAAGTGTCACATCAATCAAGACAGGGCATTTATGACTCTGACAATAATAATGTCTCTAAAATGCCTCAACTTCGACGTCGATAGTTGGCGTCAGTGCCCACGTCACCGCCATAATAAAATTTAACACTATGTAGTTGTGCAATGCCATGTGTATGAGAGACAAAGCTCCATATATCTCTAGCCCCATGCGTCCCAATCTCTATGTGTCCCAAGCATCTTAGACCTCATACGACAAGAATCTATACGTTTCATGCGTCTCTGACCCCATGTGTCCCAGACTCCATCCGTTCAATGCGTATCTGTTCCCATTCATCCCAAGCATCTCAGACTTTATGCATTTAATATAGCAATGTTCCTCAAGCCAAGATTTTTCTTTTGCAACTGAGAAGATTCTCTACAGGCCAAGTGTCAAGATGACCAAGTCACGCACACCAATTAAGGTAATCGGCCAGATTCTTAGCAACAACAGATCCTAACAAAGACTCTACGTAGAAACTTGACCGTGACATGTATCCACGGTTGTAATCGTACCCTGTTAAGGATAGACACGTGGTAACTCCAGCATCCGTGCGCACATAGCATATGCGTGCATGGTCCTGTCAGCATGATGGAGATATACATACAAACAAGTATAAGAGAGAGAACATGAGAAAGCATTCTCATTCCCTTGTTGGACCGTCAAAGGAGTAAAGGAGTCACTATAGTACTCGATCTCCATCATCACATTCTCCATAATAAAAAATAATTGTACTTAGATTTTCTCTATAGGATTTCTTTCTACTCTTTTGTTTCTTAAACACACAAGGTTTTTTTTTACTTTGGATCATGGAAAACTAGGTGGCGACTCCGCTGGGGAATTATTTCTCCTCTAATGAGAAGGTCGTGATGCAGTCCGATCCGGCAAAGCTGGGTTCAACCCAAAAGATGCTGGTAGTATGCTTCGACCAGCAAGCTTTCAAGAAAATGCTTTGTGAAGGCAGCGTGAGTCCTTCTACAAGGCTACCAAAGCCTAAGAAGACCCGCAGGACATGGGTAGCAAAGGCTGTTGTGCCTCACCCAACTGTGGAACATGCACTACCTATCTTATTCTCTGTTGCTAAGGGCAAACATTATGCTCCACCCAGGAAGTCCTTGTCCATGCGGCAGCCGTGCCTGAGGAGAAGACTGCTCAGCACTCAAGCTCTGGCAAAGGAAAATACTACGATGCCAGAATCTTGGGTGTTGATGCACTGTCCATGTGCCCACAACAAGGGAAACACAAGAAGAAGCATGCGACAACAAACTCCAAGTATAGAAGGACAGTTGCATGCGACCCCAATGCCAACAATATTTTTGTCTTCGACAGAATATCATGCGGCGCTGACTTCATGTGCTAGACTGAGAATTCAAACCTGAACTCCTTGTACTATATATCGGTAGGTGGTGGGACAAGGAAGTCTAGGACAGTGCAGGCTCGTCAAGCCTAAGTAACCACTCAAGTGACTGATCGTCAGTGTATGCCGCTAACTGTTATGCGTGCCCCTGATAGAAAGTTATACAAGATTGACCTATGCGTCCAGCCCGCACTGGAACAAGGAGAGGATCAAGCTCAAAAGTCTTCCATTTATGACCTAAAAGAAGTTCTTGTATGAAACCCAGATCAGGGAGCAAACGCAGCACCTACACACCTATGCGCACGGCTCTGCCGTGCTCATAAAAAGGGTGTAAATGTGAATCATCCCTCGCTTGACTTTCGTGACATAATCAATCACAAGCACACGCCAAGGGAGGAAATTATGATATATAGTATTTTCCCTCCTGGACACCACTATGCCCACCTCATCATTAACTGCTGATGTGCCAAAGCAGCAGTACTTGCAAACAGGCAGTCAATATTTCAACGATTGCAACCAAGAACACCCATCCAGCGGTGTCCGAAAAAATAGATGCAGATACCAGAAGAGGAGGAGTTATCCCTCGCCCTAAACTACTCCACTTAGAAATTCCCCACCACGAGGGGAGACTGGAAGTCCAGCACTTCCAACCCTCTACTCTCAGCGAGCATACAGAGGGGTCGGAGGCAAATAGTGGTACCTGCAAAAGGAGTTTTTCTAGGTACCCACTCAAAGTCAAAACTGTTAACAACTAGGGTTAATACTTTCTTGAAATCCAAGATATCTTCGAAAGATGGGGGTAGCAATCCTCTAGAACTCTACAACAACCCGGCATTCCACGAAGATATCGATTCTCAAGGAACGGACGTCGAGAATCCTGGGGGTAGTCACCCTCATCCAAATAAAGTGCCTTTTGACACCGGAGGTAGTATTCCTCCAAATCTGAAGAAGATGTAGCACTGTCAACTTTGCCAGACGAATATTCAATAGAAGAATCCGAGGTAGAAAGTGAGAGATTTACTGTCCCGTTTATCTTTTCCCATGTCAGAACAGTATACATGGCTGGGGAGGACGTCGAGGATACCAGCGACCGCCAATGCCTCGATACCTTGGAAGCAATGATGCACTCCATTAGCACCTCAATGCAAGCCTTGACCCAAACAATGTTAGAGATCAAGGCAAGGATGGTCTCACAACCGCCATTGACCTCTACGCAAGCAAGCCAGGACCCCGGGACCAATGGAGAATCGAACGTAAATGCGCCACCCACTGATGAGAATTATACTCTTACAGGATCATCTGCTCTATCTGCAACAGATGAAGCCCGGAAGGCCATGCAGAAAATACGAGAACTTCTAGTCCGCTTGGACTCAATGGGCAATCGAGAGACACTACGCGAGCTGGGGTATGACAACCATATCCTCTCGAGTGGAAAGATGTGTCATAACCGCCAAAGTACAAGCCCTTCTCCATGACTTCATTTGATGGGAAGACATCCCTCCGCCAATACATGAGTTACTTTGATACGGCAATGGAGCATCTACCTCGCAACGATGCCTTTCTCACCAAGCTCTTCGTCGGGGCATTTTTGGAGTAGCCTTCGATTGGTTATGCAGTCTTAAAGATAATTGCATCTCCTCCTTCAAAGATGTTAAGTGCCTCTTCCTGGCCCGATTCTATGATGGGAAAAATGACATAACGATGTCCTTCCTGATGGACATCGCTCAGAAAGAAAAAGAGCCGGAGCAAGAATACATAGAACGATTCAGGCAAGATGCGCTCAGACTACCCCCAGGTAATTTGGGGTCCACGTTGATGGACAAATGCCAAAAGAATATGCTCCCAACAGTAAGACTTTGGACGAGCGTAGCTCAGTTCAAAGTTTAGACGGCATTTATCATAAGTGTCGTCGCCGCCTAGAAGAATGTAATTGAGGCTTGACTGCTGGAAATACAGATCCCCGTCGCTGATGAGAAGGGAAAGCATCCTTATAACAATAACAAATATAACCAGGACAACAATGCTCGTGACGGTAAAGGAAAGCAGGCCCTTACCGTCAACCTGTCTAAAAAAATTTGTTTGCCGGATCCGAAGCCGGCTAAGGCCCCAAAACTGAAAGAGACTTACTCTTTCGATGACGATGATGTGATGTTAATCTTTGATATGTTGATAAAAGGAAACAAGCTCCGGCTCTCCGACATTAAAGGCCCCGATGAGGAGGACCAGGTCGATAATCCTAGATACTGCCACTACCATCGGTTCATCAACCACCCAACACAGGATTACTACGTGTTGAATCGATGCATCTTGTCACGCCCTAGTCCCAAAATATCGAGGAACTAGACATCTGGCAATGGCTAGCAGCACACACCGATGGACAAACCCAATTTAATGGATCCATCGGGGCGTACTTAAGCTGTACTACAACAATAAGGGTCTACTAATCTCATCCACAGAATAAATACAGCAATATCAACAATAGGAAATATAAACATCATCAAGTCACAAGTAAATAAATTGGGGAACAACCCGATAATAAGTCTGATACAATAGTCAAGATACAGAAATAAAGATAACAACTGCAAATACTGAGTATGGATAAAGCATATACTCAGAAGATATCCTCGGGGATCATTCGTCTACTGGATCTGGTACTGCTCCAGTACCTGCTCCTGTTCCTGCTCCTGCTCCTGCTAATGCTCCTGTCCTGTATACCTCAGGATCGATCTCGTCTGCTAATCCTGGAGACATAATCCGGATCCAGGTCCTCAGGGGACATAGCAAGGTACAAAATAACTCATGCCAAAATAAATGCAGTGCAGCAATAAATGAAACAATAGGGTAAACTATATAACCAGCTAAGTGATATGCAAGTGAGAGTTTTAGTCATACTCGGGCTGAGACTACTATAGGATCTGTGTCGGAGAAACCTATAGCAGTATTCTCTCGAAGGGCCAGTAATGTACCAAATCTCTATGTCAGAGTCTAAGGCACTTCCAGTAAAGTAATATATATATATATATAATTAGCCTTTTGTATGGTAAATCTCTCCCCACCCAATGTAATCATACGTCTCATGTCCATGCCACGCAAGATCATATCTAATGCAACAAGTCATAATAAAATCTAAGCATATGAATAAAGAATATGTCATGAAATCTGTATCCTATACAGAATCACCATGAATATCTCAGGAAGATTCTGTATTATGAATAGTGTCAGGTGTCCTGGGTTATAACATACTTGATAATGCAAGCACGAGAATGTAAAGGGTCTCGATATCCATCTCTAGGTGACGTTACACAACTCCGCGTACGGTGTTGGCACCCAAATATTATTTGGACGCTAAGTAAGTCACACGGTCTTAGGTTAAGCATGTACAACATATGAATAAATCAAGATAATAATATAAAGCAGGTACTGCAAGTTTTGGCATGGTACACTTGCTTTGGGTTCTGACTCCAACTGTAGCTCTGGCAGTAGCAGGATTTACAGGTAGTCCTCCGGTTGCTGAAATAGACATCATCATCAGATTCAGAAAATATCAAATAGCTAGAAACGTCTGTCCTTGAGTCCAGTTTAGACACAGGGGCAAAAATGACAGTTTTTGGTCAAAGCGGGGTCCACATGTGGCCCGCTTCGCACCGAAAAATGTGTCAGAACCAATGGTCTCCAAATTCATCAAACTTTGTGTCAACAAGTCCAGAACGATGATACGAACTCAACAGAACTTCCAGAACTGGATTCCGATGAGCCAATCACAAAATCGCCCGTCAAGTGGAGCCGCGGGGCCCATGATACGCGATTTTGTCAACGATCTCAGAATCGAACCAAACTTGGGTCACAGGACCAGCGTATTGCTTCGAGTCCGATGGCGCAAGTTTTGTTTCGATCCGACGTGTGTACACAAAGTTACAACGTGTTCCAGAATAGGCCAATACGGGACGTTGTCGACGGATACGTATTGATTTCGGTGTGCACGCACATCCAAATTAACTTCTGTAAAATCTCACACGTCCGTATTAACGGTGCGCACCTTTCGGTGAAGACCGTACACGATCAAGTCGTCCCGTTTGGCGGGGCACACTCAGTTTCGGAGGAAAATGGGGTGTTTATTTTCCTGCTTTTGGATCATAGTTCGCGATCACCACAGGACGCAACACACCGAGCGGGCTGCACGGGCATCGAGAGGGTCACGCAGGGTTCACGTCACAACAGACGAAACAAAAAATGGCACAACGAGGAGAGAAAAAGTGTACCTGAACAAGGCTACGCAGACTAGGATTTTTCGTGTCCACGAGGCGATACGACACACCGCGACACAGTGCTAGGGTTAGGGTTCTGTCGACTCGCCGGAGCAGGCCGGAGCTTCACCGGAGGAGGGGCAGCGCGCTGGCGGAGGCGGAGCGGAGCTCTGTTGGCTCGTCCCGGAGCTGGAGGCGGGGCTGGGCGTCGTGGCGGTGGAGAGACGCGGTGCTGGAGCTCCTGTGGCGAGGTCGAGGGTGGCGGAGGCTCGGGCAGAGGCTGCGGTAGATGGGGCTACTCGGTCAGGCGGCAGTGGTCTTGGGACTGAGGGTGCTGGGGAGGCCGCGGTCGTCGGGGACGATGGAGGCGGCTGGTTGGTAGAGACGGCTGGAGGGCGGGGCACGACGAGGACGGAGGTGGCCGGAATGGCGGGTAGCAGACAATTTTATAGAGGCTAGTGGGAGAGGGAGCGGCGGTGGCAGTTGAGCGGGGTAGGCGGAGCGACGGCAGTTGAGGGGGAGCCAGAGCGGCTGAGAGGCGAGGCGCCACGGCGGGTCGGCCGACGGAGACGAAGCGGCATCGGGGAGAGGGAAAGTCGGGGAAGAGGGGTTAGGGATTAGGCGGGTCGGGTTTGGGTCCGGGTCGGGCGGATGGGGATCCGACCCGATCCACTAAGGCATGGTTGCGGGTTTGGGTACTCGGGTTCGGGTCGGGTTTGGGTCCGACCCGACCCGCTAGGAATTAGGTTCGGTTCAGTTAGACCGGTCCGGTCCGATTCGGGTTGGTTTGGTTCAATTAAATCGGATTTATTTCTAGGGTTTAATTAGGGTTAATTAAAACTTAGTTTCTAGGTCTTTAAAAATATTTCCGGGATCCAATAAATTCCCAGAAAATTATCCTATGTCTAATTTTTTATTTTACACATAAAAATATTATTTTATAGTATTTTAATATTATTTAGCATCATTTAAAAAATTATTTAATTTCAAAATTCCTTAGTTTTAGTTAGTTAAAAATACCAGAAAAATTCTAAAATTTGTGAAAAATTAATTTTAAAATTCCTGAAAAATCAGGGGGTTTACAATCTACCCCCCTTAAGAGGATTGCGTCCTCGCAATCAAAGAATAACCGATCAACAGAGATGACACGGTTGTAAATATTGTTCGTAGCACAACACGATTAAGGAGAATCAAGGATGCGAGTTTAAACAAAAAAACATAGGGAATCATTTCCCTAAGCAAATGGAAGTTATGCAATTTCCAGAATAAAGAAAATCTAGAAAACTACAGTTTAGAAAAACTAGGTTATCACTTATAAAGACATACTAGGTTATCACTAGGTTATCAATTATTAGCAAGTTCAAAACTACCAGGTTAAGGCTAAGGTCACGAACCAATAGGCACGAACTAAAACAATACTAGACAAGATAACTACGAAAACTTACGCACATTAGCTACTCCAAGAGTCTGGGCGTCCTCCAAAGTTATTGCAAAAGCATGTCCGCGTCCATGAGGTGGATTCCTCTGCAGTTGCTGGGCCTGCTGGAAGAGTGCTGATCTGCTTGATTACTTTGTTGAGATGATTGTCCTCCACCAACTGGTGTCACTTCATCGTCGTAGGTGACAACTGCAACTTGTGGTATTCCTATGGGAGTCTCGTTGCTTGCTTGTGAATCAATTACTCTGCATCCAAAATAAACAATAAAAGGCGCACAAGAAAATCAAGGCAGGATGCAAGTCAAGGAATTAATTCGAATCCGATATAGAGATTAAGAACGATTCAAGAAAGTGGATGAGATCCTAAAAACTTATCCTATTCTTATTGCAGGCTTGCTCGGTCCCTAAGTTGAAATCGAAGCAATTTAGTCTTTGACCTGCATGGGCCACCACAAAAACTATGTCACGCCCCAGTCCCAAAATATCGAAGGACTAGACACGTGGCAATGGCCAGTAGCACACACCGATGGACAAACCTAATTTAATGGATCCATCGGGGCGTACTTAAGCTGTAGTACAACAACAAGGGTCTACTAATCTCATCCACAGAATAAATACAACAATATCAACAATAGAAAATATAAACATCATCAAGTCACAAGTAAATAAATCGGGGAACAACCCGATAATAAGTTTGATACAATAGTCAAGATACAGAAATAAAGATAACAACTGGAAATACTGAGTATGGATAAAGCATATACTCAGAAGATATCCTCGGGGATCACTCGTCTACTAGATCCGGTACTGCTCCAGTGCCTGCTCTTGTTCCTGCTCCTGCTCCTGCTCCTGCTCCTATCCCGTATACCTCGGGATCGATCTCGTCTGCTAATCCTGGGGACATAATCCGGATCCAGGTCCTCAGGGGACATAATAAGGTACAAAATAACTCATGCAAAAATAAATGCAGTACAACAATAAATAAAACAATAGGGTAAACTATATAACCAGGTAAGTAATATGCAAGTGAGAGTTTTAGTCATACTCGGGCTGAGACTACTATAGGATCTGTGTCGAGGAAACCTATAGCAGTATTCTCTCGAAGGGCCAGTAATGTACCAAAGCTCTGTGTCAGATTCTAAGGCACTTCCAGTAAAGTAATATATATATATATATATATAATCGGCCTTTTGTATGGTAAATCTCTCCCCACCCAATGTAATCACACGTCTCATGTCCATGACACGCAAGATCATATCTAATGCAACAAGTCATAATAAAATCTAAGCATATGAATAAAGAATATGCCATGAAATCTGTATCCTATATAGAATCACCATGAATACCTCAGGAAGATTCTATCTTATGAATAGTGTCAGGTGTCCTGGGTTAGAACGTACTTGATAATGCAAGCACGAGAATGTAAAGGGTCTCGATATCCATCTCTAGGTGACGTTACACAACTCCGCGTACGGTGTTGGCACCC
Organism: Iris macrosiphon; assembly: GCA_036927795.1. Classification (NCBI taxonomy): domain Eukaryota; kingdom Viridiplantae; phylum Streptophyta; class Magnoliopsida; order Asparagales; family Iridaceae; genus Iris; species Iris macrosiphon. The sequence goes on along the minus strand of JAYESA010000005.1, from coordinate 66,646,278 downwards.
GAATATTATTCGGATGCTAAGTAAATCACACGGTACTAGGTTAAGCATGTACAACATATGAATAAATCAAGACAATAATATAAAGCAGGTACTGTAAGTTTTGGCAAGGTACACTTGCTTGGAGTTCTGACTCCAACTGTAGCTCTTGTAGCAGCGGGATTTGCAGGTAGTCCTCCGGCTGCTGAAATAGACATCATCATCAGATTCAGAAAATATTAAATAGCTAGAAATGCATGTCCTTGAGTCCAAATTGGACACAGGGGCAAAAATGACAGTTTCTGGTCAAAGCGGGGTCCATATGTGGCCCGCTTTGCACCGAAAAATATGTCAGAAATAATGGTCTCCAAATTCATCAAACTTTGTGTCAACAAGTCCAAAACGATAATATGAACCCAACGGAACTTCCAGAACTGGATTTCGATGAGCCGATCACAAAATTGCCCATCAAGTGGAGCCGCGGGGCCCACGATACGCGATTTTATCAACATTCTCAGAATCGAACCAAACTTGGGTCACAGGACCAGCGTATTACAATGAGTCCGATGGCGTAAGTTTCGTTTCGATCCGACATGTGTACACAAAGTTACAACGTGTTCCAGAATAGGCCGATATGGGGCGTTGTCGACGGATACGCGTTGATTCTGGTGTGCACGCACATCCAAATCAACTTCTGTAAAATTTCACATGTCCGTATAAACGGTGCGCACCTTTCGGTGAAGACCGCACGTAACCAAGTCGTCCCGTTTGGCGGGGCGCACTCAGTTCCGGAGAAAAATGGGGTATTTATTTTCCTGCTTTTGGATCGTAGTTCGTGATCACCACAGGACGGGACACACCGAGCCGGCTGCACGGGCATTGAGAGGGTCATGCAGGGTTCGCATCACAACAGACGGAACAAAAAATAGGGCAACAAGGAAAGAGAAAAGGGTACCTGAACAGGGCTACGCAGACTAGGATTTCTCCTGTCCGTGAGGCGACACGACACACCGCGACACAGTGCTAGGGTTAGGGTTCTGTCGACTCGTCGGAGCAGGCCGGAGCTTCGCCGGAGGAGGGGCAGCACGCTGGCGGAGGCGGAGCGGAGCTCTGGCGGCTCATCCCAGAGCTGGAGGTGGCGTTGGGCGTCGTGGCGGAGGGGAGAAGCGGTGCTGAAGCTCCTGCGGCGAGGTCGAGGGTGGCGGAGGCTCAGGCAAAGTCTGCGGTGCATGGGGCTACTCGGTCAGGCGGCGAAGGGCTTGGGGCTGAGGGTGCTGGGGAGGTCGCGGTCGTCGGGGACGACGGAGGCGGCTGCTTGGTGGAGACGGCTGGAGGGCGGGGCACGACGAGGACAGAGGTGGCCGGAATGGCGGGTAGCAGAGGGTTTTATAGAGGCGAGTGGGAGAGGGAGCGGCGGTGGCAGTTGAGCGGGGTAGGCGGAGCGACGGCCGTTGCGGGGGAGCCGGAGCGGCTGGGAGGCGAGGCGCCACGGCGGGTCGGCCGACGGAGACGAAGCGGCGTCGGGGAGAGGGAAAGTCGGGGAAGAGGGGTTAGGGATTAGGCGGGTCGGGTTTGGGTCCGGGTCGGGCGGATGGGGATCCGACCCGATCCACTAAGGCATGGGTGCAGGTTCGGGTACTCGGGTTCGGGTCAGGTTTGGGTCCGACCCGACCCGCTAGGAATTGGGTTCGGTTCAGTTAGACCGGTCCGGTTCGGGTTGGTTTGGTTCAATTAAACTGGGTTTATTTCTAGGGTTTAATTAGGGTTAATTAAAACTTAGTTTCTAGGTCTTTAAAAATGTTTTCAGGATCCAATAAATTCCTAAAAAATTATCCTATATCTAATTTTCCATTTTACACATAAAAATATTATTTTCATAGTATTTTAATATTATTTAATATTATATAAAAATCATTTAATTTCAAAATTCCTTAGTTTTAGTTAGTTAAAAATACCAGAAAAATTCTAGAAAATTATAAAAAATTAATTTTAAAATTCCTGAAAAATCAGGGTTTTACACATCTAGTGTCTGCTCGAGTCCAAAGCTCTCACCTTAGACTTTGAGGACAAGACGGTCACCGCAAATATAATATCTCTTCAGTTCGGGGACTTCCCATTAATGAAGTCCTAAGATGGTGTTGTCCCGATCCAGAGGGCAACAATGGAGGTTGTTAATCTTGCTCCAGCTCGCAACCAAGCCGCTGAGCTGGTACCTCTTAGCATATCTCGGGGTGAGGTAATATGGGTTCACCCAAATCTCGTCCAGGACATAATACACCAAACAATAACCTCTGTCGCTAGGTCCAAAGGAAAGAAATCTAAGGCTTGCCACATGGTTTCTCCTTCCAGCGAGGATGTTGTGGTAGGAGCGACAAGGTTAAGACTGGCCTACCAGCACGACTATGATGCTTCCAAAAATGCTATACCGCCAACAACCGCACCTGGTGCGTCGGATCCTGGTCCGTCTCAGCCTTCCACAACAGACAAAAAAAAGCAGACTCACTTTAACAAGCCTTTACAGAAGGATACAACAAAGGGGCTAGATAAGCCCTACAACTTTGATATATTGGCGCACGCCAATACTCCAACTAAACTATCGCTCTTTGAGCTCCTTTATCTCTCTAAAGATACCTGAGATGCTCTAAGAGAGGCGTTGCAGAATGCCGACACTTACCTGGACAAGGTCAAGCCATCGGCCAAGGACCCCAATGCATGCCCTATTGCAACAATGTGTTGGAGGCAATACAAATAATAAGTTCTCGCAACAGGACATGTTGCTGAAGAACAACATGCACAATTTCCCTCTATACTATACAGTGTACATTGGGTCTATTAAAGTGGCCGGATGCACATTGACCTTGTTTCTTCCATCTGCATCATCCCGCGTAGTCTAATTCAGACCCTGGGAATCCCAATGCACTGGTTGGCAGCAACTAATACCATCAATGCTGGAAGGAGCTACCCTCTCGGAAAGATTCGTATGAAGTGTCAGATCAGTGATCTATGAACTGAGGTCTCTTGCTATGTCATAAACGTGGACATATCCTATAATGTCTTATTGAGACATCCATGGATACATGAGTACTTGATCGCACCGTCAAATCTGTCAGTGCTTGAAGTACGTCAATAATTACGGTATGGTCAGAACGGAGTTCATCGATGTCAATACATTCAAAGGGGTCGAGGCACATTACTCTGATTCGATCCTGTACAAGTAAGTCCGCCAAGAAGAGTGTGGTAACGTTGCGGGCAATGAAGCAGAAGTAGGTACCATACCAGACAAACCTTTGAGGGTCCGTCTCAAAGGATGGGCTCCTAACAAGACTCCTCCCCTCGTGGTGAAACTCCACAAGAAAGTGGCAGAAGCTCTTACCCCTCTGGAAGATCTGGTGGTAAAACTCCATAAGAAAGTACCAGAAGCTCATACCTCTCCAGAACCTCTGGTGGTACAACTCCACAAGAAAGTGCTAAAACCTCTGGTCGTTCGCCTACGGAGGCCAAATGGGCCACCTAAAGAAGATCCTGTACCCGTTACTGCTTCAGAATCACAGGTGGTAAAACTTTGTAGGAGATCTTCGAAGCCGTCACTCACATTGGAGGCAGAGCCTGGGAAAGACGAATTGGAGGAATTCATGGCCACTCATGCTAATGTCCTTTCTCTAGACGATGTAATCCTCGTAGTAAAGTTACCTTACTACATTAATAAAGGGTTATCTTTGAACTACTCTGATGTTACACGTCTAAGTAAAATGTATTCCTTAGAGCACGGTATAGGCCTACAACTGCATACACAGGTAACTACCACCTATGCAGTGAATTGAATCCTCCCTAGCCAAAACTCTTACTTTATAGTTTTTAGTAAGGAGGAGGATTGACAAACCCATCATCTTTGAAAGAATAGAATATCCTCAGCCCTTCATCCCAGAGGAACAAGAACCAGAACCTGAGGGCGAAAGAATGCAAATATACCGCTACAGCTCACAAGCCAAGCACCTTATCCAGAAGATGGGTTATGATTTTAAAAGCGACCGAGGCCTGAATTATGGCAAAGGACGATGAATGCCTCTGCGTCTCCCCACTCTTGCAAGCAAGTTGTCATAATCCGCACCCGGTGTAAGGGTACGAGAACGTGAGTATATCCAGCCTACGTCGTAGCATCGGCGGTAGAATATTGTCTAGGTCAACAATACTATCTAAATATCTCACATAATATATATGTACCTGTCAAGATATCTCAACTCCAAATAGAGGACAAAATAATAAGCAATACTCAATAACAATAAAACTAGAGGAATATGTAGCACAATATGGAATAGAAGAAAGAAATGAATCACAGTCACAAATACAACTCATAACCAAGTCTAATAAACTAGAACAATAGTCCCAAATATAATACATGCCAAAATATCTAAACTGAGACATAACCAATCCAATAGTCTAAACATCTGCATCTAGCTGATCATCTTCCGGTACTGGCTCCTCCTGAGCCACCATTTCTAAGTCTACACTCACTACGTCCGGAGATCCAGATTGTGTAGGATACCAGTCATCAAAATTATCTAAAAAAATATATCCAGTCAAGATTAGAGCAAAGCACATATCTAACAATAGTTCCAAATAAATGATAAAGACTATGTAATAGTAAATAGAGAGAATATACAAGATAAATAGAGCATGAGCATGAAATATACAGAATATGAAAATGTTTTAAATAGTACAAGAGATATGAGCATCATATACAGGAGTTAGAAAATCACTACACCAAAATGGTAAATTAGGAACACTAGGCGTTATTTAATTTGGAACACTTATTTTTTGTGCTTAGCTTTTGGAATGAAACAAAAGTGTTCCGATTCATAAATATGTTTCTAATCTATTTTGTTTTAATTTTCAGATAAATTATTTATTTAGGTACATTTATTTAACAGAAAATTTACTGTAGCGAAATAAATTTATATTAAATTTATCTAAACGAAATAAGTTTGAAAAATTTAGAAAAAAAATCAGGCTCCGCCAACAGTGTTGGCGGAAAACACAACCGCTGTACACGTAAGCAGTAAAAATTTTTTTTTTTTTTAAAAGTGGGCCCCACGGCCAATTTCCGCCAACAGAGTTGGCTGAAATTGGGGGGGGGGCCAATTTCAGCCAACTCTGTTGGCGGAATTGGCCCTGGGGCCCACTTAATTTTTATTTTGTTTGGTTTGGTTTGGTTTGGTTTGGTTTTTTTAGTTTCTTTGGTTTGGTTTATTGTAATTAGTTATAAAAACATAATTCAAAACAAAACTAAATAAATTAAAATCCAAAACAAAAGAAAATAAAAAAACTAAATAAAAAAATGTTGGTTGGCTGTTGGCTAAAAAAAACAAAATAAAAAAACAAAATAAAAAAACTAAACCAAATAATAAAACAAAACCAACTCAAAAAAACCAACTACAAAAAACCAACCAAAACAATCCAAAACAAACCAACCCAAAACACCCCAAAAAACCGTGGGCCCCACACCCCAAAATCCGCCAACTATGTTGGCTGAATTTTGGTGTGGGCCCACGGATTTTTTTTGATGGTTTGGGTTGGTTTGTTTTGGTTGGTTTAGGATTTGGTTTGATTATTTATTTTGTTTTATTACTTTATTTTTCATAATAGACATAACATAATTAATTTAAATGTTTCTAAATTTTTTTTGGAGATCGAAACATCATTTTAAATCTGTGGGCCCCCACATCCAATATAAATTTATTTCACTACAGTAAATTTTAAATATTCAAAAATAATATTACCGAAAGTCAAATTTGGAGGTCGAAACATCGTTTTTTGACGATTCTAAAAATTTTCGAAGTCCGTCAAACGGTGAAACGGTTTACCCCGTAGTACTTTTCCATACGGTCATTTTGGCTCAAACTGGAGCTTGTTTCGATCTCCCAGTCAAAAGTTATGATACTTTAAAGTTTTAAAATTTATATTTTTGCCTCTAACATATGCGTCTTGTTTCGGATAAATTTTTTTTCTACATGATTTGTGTTACACTCGTCGAAAACATACAAATCGACTTATTATTTAACAAAAAATGATTTATAAACAAGTAGTTATGGCCGTTCGAAGTCTGCTCGACGGCAGATGTAATAGTCTTACGGCAAAATTTTAATATTATTATTTTTTAGCGTCTGTTAACGACGAAAAAATTTACGATATAAATATAATATTTTTAAATATAAACGTCCAATTCATATTGATATTTTTTTCGTAATTTTTTAAACTTTTATGTTTTAGATGTAATTTATACAAATTTTGATGCTTTGGAAACAAATTTCCGAAAATAATATTTCTAAATATTTCTTTCCAATTAATTTATTTTAATTTTATTTCGTTAAAATAAATTTACTTAACTCTAATTACAAAATTAAACTAAACTAAATAAATAAAACAGAAATATAACTAATTACAATAAACCAACAAAAAAACCAAACCGAAGAAAAAAAAAAACCAAACCAAAACAAAACCAAAAAAAAAAAAAAGTGGGCAATTTCCGCCAACTGAGTTGGCTGAAATTGGCCCCCCCCAATTTCAGCCAACTCTGTTGGCAGAAATTGGCCGTGGGGCCCGCATTTTTTTTTTTTAATTTTTTTTGCTGTTTTCTGCCAACACTGTTGGCGGAGCCTGACTTTTCTTCCAATTTTTTCAAACTTATTTCGGTTAGATAAATTAAATATAAATTTATTTCGCTACAGTAAATTTTCTGTTTATTTAACGTTCCAAATACGTTTCAAATTAATAATCCAAACAGACATCTGAGTGATTAGTGATGAGTGCCACAAACCCTACACATAAATTGGCTCCTTCCTATGCCCCTTTTGGCGTAACCCTAAAATTCCTCTCCTCTCCTCTCCTCTCCCAAGAAAGAAGCTTCGCCAACGCCTATAATGTACATCCTGTCTGGTCTGCGGCCGGTGGGCCTATAAGATCTCCTTCACTCCGCAGGAGAGCGAGCACTGGTCTTGGCCTCCAAGACCGAGTTTGACGCCGACTAAGGAGTCAACCTCGACTAAGTAATATTCCATCACACCTTCTAGGTGCATGTCACTTAATTTGGCAGTCAAGTATGCTAATGTTATCAACTCGGTCATGCTCCAGGCAAGAAAACCCTCTTCGTTCTCTTCTTTCCTTGAATTTTCATGTGAAAAAATCCATCTCGAGAGCAGATGAAAAGAATATTCTTATGTTAAGAGAATATCTGGACATTGGTGTGAATAATGTCCATATTTTTGACACACAGGACTCCATAGATGACCCTTGTTCAGCCTGGCCCTTGTAATCTCTCTCCCTCTGCCTTATTTAAATTCCATGGATGTTGTGCTTTACAATGTTATAGTTTTGTGGTAATACTAATGTTATGTTTAACATTATTCTTTTGTTTTAATCTTATAGATTCATCCATAATGGGTCATCACACGGTTGATTACATACCTTAAGAAAAGCTTACAAAAAATTTAGCCACAAAAAGCTACTCGAGAGTCAACAGGGAGGACAAAAATCTAGGCTGACAATACTGGGAACAAGATTTTAAATAAAAGGAGACGGAAAAAAGTAACAATCTTGTTTTCCCTTTAAATTTGGATGCTAATCGTTCAATGCTAGGCTATTTAATTTTATTAGTTTCGCAAATAAACGTTTGGTTGTTTAAACTGCACAAATAATCGAATATACGATGTAAGAAATAAAAGTGTAATATTTGTCATCTTTAAGCACGAAAAATATTCAGAATCTTCAAAAACTTGTAGTTTAATTTCTATTTTCTTTTTATTCACTTCTCTTTGAGGGATCAGATTGAACCTTTCGTGAGATGTATTTCTTTCCATGATTTGAGAAACATAATAGCCCCAGTTGGCCATTTCACCTGATTAGCAATCTTTATATGATTATTTTTTATGGAATTACCTAATTTAGACTGCATCATGGCTACTCTCCATTGCTGCAATGGTGATCGCCACCAAAAAATGAAGTAAAGAGAAGGTATGTTCGATTTATTTGATAAATGTTAGGGTTTAGGTTTTTTTTTAGCATGATTTTTTGGATTTATTTTTGTTAATAGGTTTCTTATTTCTCCAATCTGCAAACTCATGTTGATTTCATATGCAAAATTGCTTCTTGGTTGCTTAAATCTTTCATTTCAAATGAAGAAACACCTAGGGTTTGATGATTCCAAGTAAGACTCGCTTTTCTTTACTTTTTTTGGTTTCAAGGGAGTCTGATGTTTTCTTGATTGGTTCTTAGGGTGTAGATGGAGGGTGTTGTAGCACACTTGTTTACGGTTACTGTTGCTTTATATTTCAAAAAAAGAAGCTATTTCACTTCTCAATCTCACTCTTTTTTATGTATATACAATTAGAATTTATGGTAGAGGAGGGGGTGCGGGTTCTGGAAATGAGCCTAAAACTCAGGAGCGAGATAACTCTTCTGCTGTGAAGCCACTGTCTGTTTAATCGGGTCATCTCTACAATCAGTTTGTTGGTATTGTGAACAAACTCAGAGTTGATAGTAAGAATTTTCCTGTCCAAGTTATTAATTCCATATGGAGTTTGTAAGGGAGATTTAAAATGGTCTTTCATTAATTTATATTATAATATAATTCTTTGTCACTTTCAGAAGTTGTTCCGAAAATATTTCTCGAGTTGATGAATGTACTTGGGCTCAGAAGGGAAACATCACCAGTCACCTTCAGGTACACATCAAAAACTTTCCATAAAATGTTTACATGTATCAATGTTTTTTAATTACTGCTTTAGGACTTATAACAATTGTGAGAAACTTTCTATGGACTTATTAGCCTCATTTATTCCTTAATTGTTTTTTTTTATTTTAATGATTATGCTTAATAGAACCTAGGGTGTCTCAGTGCAATCAAGTGTGTGGGATTGATCTTGCCAGGATACGGGAAGGTTGTTGCCACAAGTGTCAGATTTGACTCTCTTTTATAAAGACATAATGCACGAATAATTCAAAAGGGGGCACATGCAATATATTATTTAAAACAAGTCATACAATTACATGTATTATTTAAAACGAGTGTAAACTTGCTATATGGATGTCGTTCATAATTTTTTATAGAAAATTAAGAAGAAAAGATAAATATCTGAAGATTGATTCATACAAAACGTTAGTTGTTAGTACAACACCTTAGTCGAGTTATTCATTTATAGTGGTTTAGTATCATAGAGTTGGTTCTAGTATTTGCTTTGTTGTGAATTCAGTTAGATTTTACTCTTAAGATGATATGGAAAATTAACCCATGTAAGTTCTATAAGAGACAATAAACTATCAATTTCTGGGATTACTAATTCAATTTGGGTTGGATCTAGTGATATTCCTATGGTTTGGAAGCTCGAATCGGCAATAAAGATGTCAGAAGCATGGACACACACTTTATGAATGATGTACAAATTGTTCTTCTTGATCAACAATATAAATTGACTAGATTTCTTGTCACCATGCAACAGAGATTAATGACAGCTAAAACAGATATGGAGGATCTTATAGCAAGATTGAATCAAGAAATGACTGTGAAATATTATCATACAACCAAGGTCTACATCTGTTGTTGTTTTTCTCATATTCCATTACCTAAATTTATATTCATTCTTTACAATTGTCTTTCAGGCTCCTTTTAATCTTTGTGGTTAAATCTTTATAATTCCCTAGTCATCATCTGCTTTCAAGTTTATTTCATAAATTCTGTAATGCACTTATAGTACTACATACCCTTCGAGCTACTCAAATTATTTTCTTATTTAACTTTTAAGCTGTGTAACACCTGTTTTAGTTTCATCTCTGCCTGTTCTTCTAGGTTAAGGATTTAGAAGGGGAATTTAAGTTCAGATAAAAAATAAGAAAATTTTGCAACAAGCTTAGTTGAGAGAGAGAGAGAGAGAGAGAGAGAGATGCAAATGCAATGGGACATGGATGAAATTCGCAGTCGTAGGAAGAATATTGAAATGGAGACAAGACTCAAATTTGCAATAAGTACGTATTTCACTTTTTCTTCATCTTTTAATTAATTTTGAAGTCTCTAATATTATCAAAAATTAAACACTAATACTTGAAAGAACAAAAATACTAGGATTTATAACAATGGAAGCCATCTAAAAGTTTACAAGGATTCTAGTGGGATTATGTGCCCAAGAGATAATAAATCTCCTTCTAATTAGATAGTCATTATTTGTGGTATTGTAATATCTTGGGCTTCAAAGAAACAAATTTGTATGAGCGCACTCTTGAAATCTAAGTTAATTCCCTTATCCTCAATAGAAAAAATGACACTGGGTTATGATCTTATTAATAGATAAATATATGCAGTTTAAAAGAATTTTGTTAATTTTTATTTGTTGAGCTAGTGAATAGACTTTTCCTTGATCGTGTTATATGAATTAGGCTACTTATTGTCTAATTTAAGATACTCATGATTGAAAAAATTCTGTTTAAATGTCCTTTTTAATGTCATTTCAGGACATCAAAAATGATTTTAGTAGATACCTCCAGTCTGACCATCTTTGGATATAAGACATGTTCTCGTATAGGTAAAGCAAATAATATGGGTTTTAATTGTATATCTTTATGAGCAACTTGAACACTTGAAATATATTACAAAGAATGTTTAGGATTAGTACCGAATTTTGTTATGTCTAAACTATACGTAAAACTTTGTCAATCATAATTACTGAAAAATTGATAATTCCTCCAAATATTTTGCCACAGGCAAATTCCATAAAGCACTTCAAGAAAAAAGAAAAACATTATCTATATATAATGTGGACTTGAAAACTGATGTTTTCTTTTATATTTCTGTGGATATATGTTTAGGAGACCCAATGTTTATTCTCTTATTTTTTTCCTTATGTATCAATGTTAGAAGTCAAATAGATGGTTACTAAATGCCAGCAAGTTACACCTAAAATATTTGCTAGCTTTATAGTTCTGCTTGAAATTTAGGCCTCATTGAACTTTAAAAAAAAAATATTTTAGTACATGACGATAATTTTATCATGAAAAAAAATTCCAATGTTGATGACTATAAATAAGATAACCTAAAGGCTTATCTTGTTTGAATTTTTGATTTTTTTTCTTTTGGTTTATGTTATTAATGAAGTGCATAAAAAAGATATATATGACATGATCTCTTTCTTGACCGAAAAAACATCAAGAAAACCCATTTTTCATGTAGTGAAAGTGTTACTAATAGTAAGCTCTTTTGTATCAGTTTTTTCTCCTGTGAATGTTCCTCCCTTTGCCAACTATCTCTGACATGATCCCTACTCAACTTATTGTTGTTTCCTCTTATTAAGGTCTGCAGTAAGCTAACAGCTATTAGCAAGGACATTATGCTGGAAAGTTTATTATTAGCAACTTATTGTGGTTTCCTCTTACTGTAGATATTGTAGGTGCTATGGCAATATATACTGTAGATATTGTAGAAGTTTATGTGCATCTTATTCTCTCAGTTCTCCTAGGAGCAATTATGGATATCCTATGTCTACTTGTCAAAGCCGCTCTTTCCGGTATACATATTCCAGATATATTATGAACCTAGAATGTAACATCAATATGTGAAATATCTGGAGATTTTTTTTTGAAAGTTGGGATGTATTTTTTATGTATGTTCCTTGAATATTTCATATCTAAATTTAGGTATCTTAGATTTTGATACATGTAAAACAAGCTTTGACAGTTTCAGCAGTGAGTGTTAAATCTAGTTATGTTATGTAAGACATTTTGTTTTTACTTATATTTGTTTAATCTTAGATTTCAATAATTATTACTTATGTTTGTTATTTATGTAAGTGTGTGTACTACTTATATGTTAATCAGGACATTTGGATTAGTAAAATAGATTTGCACAGTTACACCTTTTTCTCTTAAGGTTTTTTTGTCAACTAAATATTTTTTTGTGACCTTTTGGCTTTGCAGACTCGATGGCCATCCCAACAATGTGAGAATTTGATAACAAAGCTTGAATCAATTCTGACAACTAAGAGAAAATAACTATGGGAAGCAAGAGAACGAGGAGAATATCTCAAATTATTTTCATAGCTCTAGGACTTTTTTAGCGTGGTAATTTAGTAAAAATGTATTAAACATATGATGTTTATGTAAGATATTTTGACTTTATTAGTCTATGTTGCTTTACCTTTTTCTATCATGTATGTACTTATGCTATGGATGTTCGTTTACTTTCATTTATATTATAATCAGCTTTAGTTTTATAAAATCTCAATAGCATTAAAAAATATATTTATTTATATATAGTAATATAAATACAAATTATAGGTTTGAAATTCAAATAATCTGGAAATTAATAGCAATGTCTTTCTATTGTTCCAACCCTGAAACACATTATATCTGTTCCACTAAGCGTGCAAAAAATTATTTGAAATGCTCTAATAAGTGTATGTAAAACCCCTAATTTTAAAACATATTATAAGTATTTAATTAATCACTTAAATTAATTTCATTAATTCCTAGTAAATTAAAAATTAGAATTTATTGAATTTAATTACTAGGTAATTATTTATCTAGAATTCATGGAGCAAAACTATTATTTTACCTTATTTTATTTTATGTAGGAGACCTTGTGGACGGATGATAGATTATTTTTTTGTACTAATAAAATTTTCTGGAATTTTATTACCATATATATATATATATATATATATATATATATATATATATATATATATAGATGTAATTGAATAAAAAAAAGAATAAAGAAAGGAAAAGAAAAGAAAGAAAAGGAAAAAATAAAAATAAACATTAAGTAAAATAAAACCTTAAAACAACCTTAACTCTTAATTCCTAACCTTAAACCTAAGCCCGCAACCTACGCTAAACCCGTCCACAGCCCACCAGTGTGACCCAAATCCCATATTCCCCCGAACCTAAAACTACCCAACCCCAGCGGCTAAGTTCCCGCGGACGAGACCCCGACCCCGCTCCCTCTACACTATATATATAACTCTAATCCACAAAACCCTAACCCTAAACCTACTCACACCCTACCAGCGCCGACCCCCAGCCCAGCACAGCGACGCTGACCGGAGCAACCACAGTCACCACTGCGTCCGTCAAAACCCGCGCGACCGTGCAACACCGCAGCAGAATTTGACTGCGACGTACCCTACTTCACGCGCTGTTTCCTGCTCCATCTTGCGATCAATTTCTACTCTGTCTTCACCGGTATATTCATGACCTATCCCCCTTCCAACTCTGTATATTAGTTTCCATCGCATAACGTTAAACCCTAGGTAGAAATCGAGGCCGAGTTGGAGAAAAATAATTACTTTTTACTGCAGAAAACTGTTACAACCACCCATGTTTAAGGACTGATATCTTCCTCCACAGACATCCAAACTTAAATTTTCTTTTTGCTATGTGAAGACCATATAACCAAGATTATTTCCTGTTAATTAGATTATTTTATTTTGTGTTATATGTAGAAATAAACTGGGTTAAAAAATCAGGAAAAACTTGTTTCTAAAACTCTAGAATTTGCGATATGGATTGCGCCCCGCCAAACATGACCGCCCCATCGTATACCAATTGCATCGAGAGACGCGTATGGTATATCCTGATGTGTGGGTTTTCGCAAAAACTGATTTGGACGTGTATGCGCGTCGAAATCAACCCGTATCTGCGAAAAGACCCGTATCACGACTTTTGTAAAATATCGCACCATTTAGTGTATGCTCGTCGAAATGCGACAAAAATTATACCATTGGATTCATGGTATCGTGCTGGTCTTGTGACCCAAGTTTCACATGATTCTGAGACAGTTGACCAAGTCGCCTATTTGTAGGCCCTACGGTTGACTTTTTGGGCGAATTTGTGTTCGGCTCACCGGAATTCAAAATTGGATATACCATTGAGTTCGTATTGACTTTTAAAATTTGTTTGAGCTATAATTTGTCCCATTTAGAGACCTTTACCCCTGGCACGCATTTCGATGCAAAGTGGGCCACATGTGGCCCCGCTTTGACCCAAAATTACCGTTTTGCCCCTGTATCCAAATTGGACGAAAGGGTAGTATTTTCTAGCTATCTCGCTAATTTTGGGAATATTGGCGATGTTTATTTCAGCATCCGGAGACGTTTATTCGGAGGCCTTAGTTTCTGATCCTATGTACTTGACATCGGGACGCTTACACTATACAGATTGCTTGCCATGCAAGTATACCTTGCCATTGTACTGTGATTTATATTCTATATGATGCATGTAGTTATTTCTTTTATTTAGTTCATTTATTTTAACTACTATATAAACTGCGCGTCGAAGAATAACTTGGGTGCAACGACGGTGGCGTCGTATTCTGTTTTTATTATGTATATGCATGTTGACCTAGTTTACGAGACCACCCCATTATCATGAGGCATTCTTATGTTTCATTGGCCATGACACTGTTGTTACACGAGTGTGAGTCTCGTGTAGGACACGGACTTGCGTACTCTCCTGGCCACTGGTACGTATAGGTCGTGCGACGGATAGGGATAACTGTTGATAGAAATTTTGCATGCTAGAAGATCTGACAGTTATTTAGAGGTTTCATCGTGTCATAGATGTGACATGCTTAAAGCATGGGGTGGGGAGAACAACAAGTAAGGCATTTGGGCTCCTTTGTACTTTTTTTGTGTAACCCGTACGCTCCGCCGGAGATGCGCGGTCATGATGACCACTATATATTATATATTATCAGGCGGCCTCTGAGGTTCAAAAGACGTCATGCTTTTTAGGCCCCTGAATCTCCGAGAGAATCATGCCAATCACATTTTAGCCAGATAGCCCACTTGTTAGAAAATTGTTCTCAAACTGTATTCACATAGATGGCTAGGCGACCCTTGGATGTTTATTTTCAGTACTTTATTGACATGCTTCTATGTATCTTGTTATGTCCCTCTGAGGACCTGGTCCCTTTCCAGGTATAGACTTGCAGGAGTATCCACAAGAGTACGGACCCGGGCCTGATGCTTCATACCAGATTGAGAAGGTCTTACCTTCGGAGTACCTTTGATTCATCGCAGCTGATGGATATTCTAGTTGTTATTTTCTTTGTGGACATTTATCTTATATTAGAGTTGATCTCTTCTCTCATTTAGTAGTTTTTAGTATAGTCGATTTGCAGTGGATTTGAGTCCACCCGACTATCATACTTTGAGACTTCATATTTGATATTCAGTTATCTATTCCTATTTCTTTATTTGTGTTGTGGATGAGATATAGATTGCGTGTGACTTATTGACAGTATATTTCCTCTTGTGGATTTAATATTCATAATACAGCGTACGTGTGTGTATAGTTTCCATATATTGGAGTTCGTATACATATGGCTGGCGTGTTACGTATTCCTAGTCCTACGTATTTTGGGACTGGGGCCTAACATATTTTTTGTGGTGGCCTATGCAGGTCAAGAATATATAATCTCGGTTACGTTACTATACCGAACAAGCCTGCGTATAGGAGTAGAATATAGGATCTCATCCACGCTTGGCTAAAACTCAGCTTCCCTTTCAACTTCCTATTTAAATGCTTGCATCATGTTTGATTATTGTACTCCTTCTAATCATTTCGTCCACCTCTTACACAGAGATGGATTCGGGTAGTGGATGTACTACCGCCGGAGGCGATACACCTTCAGGAGTCAACGGGCAAACTCGAGGGGATACCTCGACGACTCCTAGACTTTCGGGGACGGATGGATAGACTCACAGTCCAGATCCATCTGATCTTTTCGCATCGTCTAATAGGACTTTTTTGGCTTCATCGACACCACAGGATGGCCAGACACAACTGTTCCAATTCTTCCAAATGATGATGCAGGAACAGAGACAGCAGGCGGCCGCACTAGCTGCAAAGCAGAGGCAGCAAGCAGCAGAGCAGAGGCAAAAATTTTTGGCAGCAGTTGAGAGAATGGCTGCACAGGCAACTGTACCAGCCCAGGCACTAGTTTCAGTACCGTGAGCTAGAGTTGGTTCAGTCAAGGACTTTATACAGATGGGCCCCAAGCCATATAAAGGCACTAAGAGCCCAGAGGAGACCACAAACTGGATTACCCACACCTAGAAGTTATTAGAAGCATCACAGTTACCTACAGATCTATGGATGCCGGGCGTAAGGACTCAACTAAATGGTAATACCCATCACTGGTGGAAATCAATGGAGAGCCAGTTGGGTACATATCAGACTTGGGAGCAATTCTTGGAGTGCTTTGAGAGAAAGTACTTCCCGGACACTGTAAGGGACGCGTTGTATGATTAGTTTCTTTATCTGGAGTAGGGGAACAAGAAAGTTGACGAGTATGATACAGAGTTTAGTCGCCTTAGTAAATATGGTGCTGCCCTGATACCGAATGACTTGGTGAAGGCTAAGAGGTTTCACCGTGGGCTGACTCAGGAGCTCCAACACTACACCAGCTCATAGTCCCGGATCTCTTATGCCAAATTATTGACAGAATCTAGATTACAAGAGACCATCAACAAGGAAAAAGGAGGTCAACTGAAGACACATCAAGGACACAGCAAGGAGGGCCTATCAGACATCCTTTGGCACAGCAACAACTGTATCAGCACAGAGCAAGACCGTACCAGAATTCAGAGAAGCCCTACTACAGCTATTGTGGGAAACGTGAGCACATTTCGAGGGATTGTCGGACTCGCTTAGGACAATGTATGAGGTGCGGTTCTGGACAGCATATGGCGAGAGACTGTCCAATGCAGCAGATATTGACACTTCCACCGCCAGTACAGAGGCTGGCACTTCCAGCACCAAAGCCAGCTCAGTGGATGACTAGACCATAAGCACCTCGACCTCCAGCAGCAGGAGGATTTCAGCGAGGACCACCGCTACCTACTCCGGAAGATCAGTACACGAGGGCCAGTCATGGACTTCCACAGACGAATGGACAAGTTTTTGCACTAGACGTGGATGACATGGATCAGGAGATTGATGTCATAGCAGGTATTACTCTTGCTTTTACTTTTCCTGTTGTGACATTATTTGATACGGAAGCCGCCCACTCGTTCATATCTTCTAGTTTTATTGCCAAACACAATATTGCCA